>JANTCA010000289.1:0-12811 GCA_024741275.1 Chironex yamaguchii
GAAATCTGTATCATTCCTACCTCTATCTGACAACTGAAGCATACCATACCTCCTTATCTGCATATTACGGCAGCTTAAATATTCTATGTGGCCTTCCTATTTCAGTAAGATAAAATATGCCTTTAAAGAAATACGGTCATTATATATATGTTCAAGAAATCTGTATCATTCCTACCTCTGTCTGACAACTGAAGCATACCATACCTCCCTATCTTCATATTACGGCAGTTTAAGTAACATCCGTGTTCTTCTTATCTCTCTAGGATAAGTTACAAAGAACACGTTTCTTTATCTTTGCCATTTTGGTAGCTAAAACAATCTATGTGGCCTTCAAATTTATATAGGACAATCCAAACAGACCATAAGGCCTTACAAGTCTCATTCCGGCAGGTTATTATGTCCTCCTGTTTCTTCTATTTTTAAATGACAATTTGAAAACAAGATGGATCCTCGCTTATTGCTTAATGACACGTCAATCACCCAGTGTTTCTTTTCTAATCCCTTCCAAAAGTTCAAACACAACGTAGTTCCTCATTGCAGGTCCACCAGAGGACAAAGTAAACAGAACATATTTCCATAAATGCCTTAAATGTCTCATTCAGGCAGATTGTTCAGACCTTTGTCTAATTTCCATTTCTATATGACAATTTGAGCATACAATGGCTCTTATGTTCAACTTCTGCCACTTCAATCGCCTCATGTTTCCCCCTTATCACCTCCAAAATTTTAAACGCACCATAAATTATCATCTGCCTTCCGCAGGTAGCTTAAGCACCGCATATGTCATTATTACCTCTATCAGTCCAATTACACGCACCATACGTCCTCATCTGTGTCATTCTCTCAGCTTGAGCACACTATTCGTCTTCACTATCCCTATAAGACAATTTAAACAAAATATATTTTCTTACATGTCCCATCCTATCAGATTAATAAGGCCTTGGGTCAATTCCATCTCCTAGAGTTTGGCCACACCTTGGTTCCTTGCCAGCAATTTTTGGAAGCTCATTCACCCATGTTTAATTGATAACACCTTCCGTCAGTTCAAACATGCCATAATCCCTCACCTGTCTTGTTCTAGTAGCTTATTCATGGCATGTGTCAGTCCTACCTCTATCTGACATTTAAAAAACTCCATGTACACTTCCTTTCTCCTTCTGACATTTCATTCAGACCATACTGCTCCTTCGCATCTTTTGCAATATAAATGTTTATCATATCCTCCTGAGCGTTCAACGACATAATTGCATCATCTGCCTACTTCTAGCAAACATAATCACGCCCTGTGTCATTTCTATCTTTATCTCACATCTGGAACACATCATGGCTCCTTGCTTTCCCTTTCAGTCACTTGTTTCATCCCATATTTCCTTCCTAACATTCTTAACAGTTCAAACACACCGTACCTGATTATATGCCACATTCTGGTATATTAAACAAGGCATGTATCGTTCCTACTTCCATCTGACAATAGAAACCAACCATAACTTATCCGTTTCATTGCGGTGGCATGAATACCCTGTGTCCTTCCTATTTCTGCCGGATAATAATAAACTTTCTCATTCTGGCAGCTTAAAGACCCTTTATTTCCTTAATATATCTATAGGGCGATGTAGACAGACCATACGTCTTTACGTGTCTAATTCTAGCAGATTGATCAGGACTGGTCTCACTTCTATCTCTATTTGACAAATTTGACTCATGATGGTTCTTTGCTTTCACTTTCAGACACCACATTCACCCAATGTCCCCTAGCTACTTCCTTTCAACAGTTAAACAGACCGTGGTTCCTTTTATATTTCTCGTTCTGGTAGCTTAAGCACCGCATATGTCGTTCCTATCTGCACAGGTCACTTCAAACAGACCATCATTCTTTACTTGTCCAATTCTGATTGATTGATCAAACATTTTCTCACCTGAATCTCCACGTTACAAATTTGACACACCGTGGTTCTTTGCCTTTCACTTAATTCATCCGATGTCTCCTAGCTATTTCATACCAACCGTTTAAACACACCGTAGTTCCTTATTTGTCTCATTGTGCCAGTATAAACTCCAAATATTTCCATCGTTTCGCTACAGGACACTCAACACAGACCATATTTACTTATATGCCTCACTCTGGCAGATTTATCAGACTTGCTCATACTTCTACCTATATATGGCAACCTGGACACTACATTGCTCTGTGCTTTCACTTTAAGACGCTTCATTCACCCGATCTCTCCAGGCTACTACCTCACAATGGTTAGAAACACCGTGGTTCCTCATCTTCCTAATTCTGGTACTTTAAGCAAAGCATCATTCGTTCGTATTTCTACAGCGTAACTCAAGGAGATAGTACTCCCTTATACGTTCCATTCTAGTAGATTGATCAGTCCTTGTCTCACTTTTATCCCTACATGACAATCTGAACATACCATGGCTCTTTGCTTTCACGTTGAGACACCTCATTCACACCATCTCTCCTAGGTAATCCCTTCCAACCATTAACCCCTCAGTCACCTGGTTCCTCATTTTCCTCATTCTAGTAGCATAAGCAACGCACCAGTCCTCCGTATCCCTAAGGGACAATTAAAACAGACCATATATCCTTACATGTCCAATTGTGGCAGATTGATCCGTCCTTCTCTCACTTTTAAACCCTATATGACAATTGAAATAGACCATGGTTCCTTGCCTTTACTTGATTCACCCGATCTCTCCTAGCTACTCTAATCGAACGACTAAAAGCATCGTGAATTCCTTTATCTTCTTTCTTATGGTAGCCTAAGTACCGTGTGTGTCCTCACTATCATTACAGTACGATTCGGAGAAACAATACATCCTTACATGTCCCACTGTCGTGCACTGATAGGTCCCTCCTTCACTTTTATCGCTGTATTACAAATTGAATACACCAAGATTTTTTGATTTCACATTCAGACACCTCATTCAAGCCATCACTCCTAGCTGCTCCCTTCCAACCGTTAAGCACACTATGGGTTCTAATCTTCCTCATTCTGAAAACTTAAGCGCCGTATGTGTCCTTCACCTCCCTACAGGAAAGTTCAGAGAGACAATACTTTCTTCAATGTCACATTTTGGCAAATATATCAGTTTGTGTCTCACCTTTATTCCTATATGACAATTTGAACACAGCATGGTTCTTTGCTTTTGCTTTCAGACACTTAGTTCACCCAATGTGTGCAAGCTATCCGCTTCCAACCGTTAAACACACCGTGGATCCACATCTTACTCCTTTTGTAAACTTAAGCACTTCATGTGTCCTCCCAATCTCAACAGGACAATTCAAACAGATCATCTTTCATTATATATCACATTCTTGTACGTTGATCAGCCTTTGTCTCATTTCTATTTCTATATGTCAATTTGAACACAAAATGGTTCTTTGCTTTCGCTTTCAGACACTTAATTCACCCAATCTCTCCAAGATCCACTCGTCCAACGGTTAAACAAATCGTGGTTCCGCATCCTCCTCATTCGGTAACCTTAAGCACTGCATGTGACCTCCCTATCTCTACAGGAGAATCCAAAGAGACAATGCTTTCTTCAATGTCACATTCTGGCAGATGGAGCAGTCCGCGTCTCACCTTTATAGATATATGACAATTTGAACACACCATGCATCTTTGCTTTCACTTTCAGACACTTAATACACCCAATCTCTCCTAGCTACCCGATTCCAACCGTTAAAGAAATCGTGATTCCGCACCTTCCTCATTCTTCAAGCTGGTGTCCTTCCCATCTCTACAGGACAATTCAAACTGACTGCATTTCCTTACATGCCCCATTCTAGTAGGTTGATCGGCCCTTGTCTTATTTTTATCTCGAAGCCACAATTTGAACGCAAAATTGTTCATGGCTTTCGCTTTCAGACCCTTAATTCACCCAATCTCTCCAAGATCCACTCGTCCAACGGTTAAACAAATCATGAATCCGCATCCTTCTCATTCTGCTAGCTTAAGCACTGCATGTGCCCTCCCAATCTCTACAGGACAATTCAAAGGGACAATGCATTTTTCAATGTCAGATTCTGACATATTGATCAGTACGTGTCTTAGGTTTGTTTCTTTACGACCATTTAAACACACCTTGGTTCTTTGCTTTCACTTGAGACACTTGAGTCACCCGATCTGTCCTAGTTACTCCCTTCCAAACATCACGCCCAACGTGATTCCTCATCTTCCTCATTCTCTAAGCTTAAGCACCGTATGTGTCCTCACTATCTCTACAGGAAAATTCAAACAGACCATATTCCTTTACATGACAATTTATGGCAGATTGATCAGTCATAGTCTCACTTTCATGCCAGTATGACTTTTTATAACACTCATGGCTTTTTGCTTTCGCTTTCAGACACGTCATTGACCTGATCTCACCTAGCAAATCTCCTCCAACAGTTAAAAACGTCGCGATTCCCTTTGTCTTCTTCATTCTGATAGGTTAAGAACCACATCTGTACGCAGAAATCTCCACAGGACAATACTTTCTTACAAGCCCTTTTCATCACAAGGATGAGTCCTTGTCTGACGATTATAAATACGCTCTGGTTCTTTGACTTCTTTTTCAGACAGTTCAACTACCCATGCATCCGAGCTAATCCCTTTCAACCGAAAAACACAGCGTGGTTCCTAATCAGTATCATCCTGGTAGCTTAAGCACCGCATGCGTCGTTCTTGTCTCTACAGGAAAGTTCAGAGAGACAATACTTACTCCATATCTACAGGATTATCCTAAGAGACCATCTTTCCCTATATATCACATTCTTGTTGGTTGATCAGCCATTTTCTCATTTCTATACGCTAATTTGAAGGCATCGTGAGTCACCTGCGTCACCTGATCTGTCCTAGTTACCCACTTCCAACAGTCAAATCCAACGCGATTCCTCGTATTCCTCATTGTGGTAGCTTAGGCACCTTTTGGGTACTCCTTATCTCTAAAGGACAATTCAAATCGACCATATCTCCTTACATGTCGCATTCTGACAAATAGGTCTGTCCTTGTCTAACCTTTATATGTCAATTTGAACGAACCATGGTTCTTTGCTTTCGCTTTCAGACACTTAATTCAACCAATCTGTCCTAGCTACCATCGTCCAACCGTTACAAAAATCGTGGTTCCACGTCTTCCTTATTCCGTAAGCTTAAGCACTGCATTTGACCTCCCTGTCTCTACAGCCCAAATTTCCTTACTTGTCGCATTATGGCAGATTGATCAGTCAATCTCTCACTTTCATACCTATATGATAATTTGAACACACAATGGATTTTTGCTTTCTTTTTCAGACACTCCGTCCACCCTACAAGACAGTCCAAAGAGACAATCTTTCCTTATATATCACATTCTTGTAGGTTGATCAGCCTTTTTCTCATTTCTATTTCTATACGTTAATTTGGAGGCTTCATGGTTCTTTGCTTTCGCTTTCAGATACTTAATTCAGACAAACTCCAATAGCTACACTTGTCGCACCGCAAAACAAATCGTGGTTCCGCATCTTCCTCACTCTGTGAGCTTAAGGAATGCATGTGTCCTCACTATCTCTGCAGGACAATTCAAAGAGACAATGCTTTCGTCAATGTCACATTCTGGTAGATTGATCAGTATGTGTCCCACGTTTGTTTCTGTATGACCATTTAAACATACCTTGGTTTTTTGCTCTCACTTGAGACAATTGAGTCACTCCATCTGTCCTCGTTACTCACTTCCAGCCGCCAAACCCAACGTGATTGCGCATCTTCCACATTCTGTAAGCCTAAGCTCTGCATGTGATCTGCCTGTCTCTACATGGACACTTCAAACATAACATATTTCCTTACATGTCTAATTCTGGTAGATTGATCAGTCTTTGTTTCAGCTTTATCCTTATATGACAATTTGAACGCATCATGGTTCTTTGCTTTCGCTTTCAGACACTTAATTCATACGATCTCCAATAGCTACCCTCGTCCAACCGTAAAACAAATCGTGGTTCCGCATCTTCCTTATTTAGTAAGCTTAAGCACTGCATGTGACCTCCCAATCGCTACATGACAATTCAAAGAGAGGATGCTTTCGCCAATGTCACATTTTGGATATTGATTGGTCCGTGTCTCACATATATTTCTTTATGATAATATAGACAAATTACGGTTCTTTGCTTTCACTTGAGACAATTTAGTCACCTGATCTTTCCTACTTACTCCCTTCCGACCGTCAGACCCAACGTTATTCCTCATCGTCCTCAATGTGGTAGCTCAAGCATCGCATGGGTACTCCATACCATTACAGGACAATTCAAATAGCCCATATTTCCTTATCTGTCGCATTCTGGCAGATTGATCAGTCCGTGTCTCACTATAAATCACATTCTTGCAGGTTGATCAGCCATTTTCTCATTTCTATATGCTAATTTAAAGGTATCATGGTTCTTTGCTTTCGCTTTCAGACACTTAATTCAGACAATCTGTAATAGCTACCCTCGTCCAACCGTAAAACAAGTCGTGGTTCCGCATCTTCCTAATTCTGTAAGCTTAAGCACTAGATATGTTCTCGCCATATCTACAGGACATTCCTAAGAGACCATCTTCATAGAGATAATGCAATCTTCATTTCACATTCTGGTAAATTGATCAGTACGTGTCTCATTTTTGTTTCTGTATGACCATTTAAACACACCTTGGTTCTTTGCTTTCACTAGACACTTGAGTCTCTCCATCTGTCCAAGTCACCCCCTTCCAAACACCAAAGCCAACGTGATTCCTTATCTTCCTTATTGCGGTAGCTTAGGCACCTCTTGGGTACTCCCTATCTCTAAAGGACAATTCAAAGCGATCATATTTCCTTACATGTCGCATTCTGGCAGATTGAGCAGTACTAGTCTCACTTTCTTCCCTATATGACAATTTGAACACACCATGGCTCTTTGCTTTCGCTTTCAGACACTTCATTCACCTGACCTCTTCTAGTTACTCCCGTGCAATCGCCAAACCCAACGTGATTCCTCACTTCATTCATTCTGTAATCTTTAGCAACGTATGTCTCCTCACTATCTCTACAGGAAAATTCAAACAGATCATATTTCTTTACATGACAATTTCTCTTTGCTTTCGTTTTCAGACACTTCGTTGGAATGACCTCACCTGGCGACTCTCCTCCAACGGTCAAAAACTTCGCTATTCCCTTTATCTTCTTCATTCTGCTAGGTTAAGTACCGCATCTCTCCCCCGATATCTCTACAGGACAATACTTTCTTACATATCCTTTTCGTCAGAAGGATGAGTCCTTGTCTCGCGTTTATTTCCATATGATAATTTAAACACGCTCTGGTTCTTTGTATTCGCTTTCAGACAGTTCAACTACCCATGCATTCGAGCTAATCCCTTTCAACCGAAAAACACAGCGTGGTTTCTAATCAGTATCATTCTGGTAGGTTAAGCACCGCATGCGTCGTTCTTGTCTCTACAGGAAAGTTCAGAGGGACAATACTTACTTCAATGTCACATTCGGGCAAATATATCAGTCTGTGTCTCTACAGTTATTCCTATATGACAATTTGAACACACCATGGTTCTTTGTCTTCGCTTTCAGACACTCAGTTCACCCAATGTGCCCTAGCTACCCGCTTCCAACCGGTAAACACACCTTGGTTCTGCTTCTTCCACATTCTGTAAACTTAAGCACGAAACGTGTTCTCCCCATATCTATAGGACAATTCAAAGGGACCATCTTTCCCGATATATCACATTCTTGTAGGTTGATCAGCCTTTTTGTCATTTCTATTTCTATATATTAATTTGAATTTATCATGAGTCACCTGCGTCACCCGATCTGTCCTAGTTACCCACTTCCAACCGTCAAATCCAACGCGATTCCTCATCTTCCTGATGTGGTATCTTAAGCACCTCTTGGGTACTCCCTATCTCTGTAGGACAATTCAAATCGATAATATTTCCTTACATGTCGCATTCTGACTAATAGGTCTGTCCTTGTCTAACCTTTATCCCTATATGTCACTTTGAACGAACCACAGTTCTTTGCTTTCGCTTTCGGACACTTAATTCAACCAATCTGTCCTAGCTATCATCGTCCAACCGTTACAAAAATCGTTGTTCTACGTCTTCCTCATTCGGTAAGCTTAAGCACTTCATGTGACCTCCCTATCTCTACAGGACAATTCAAAGAGACAATGCTTTCTTCAATGTCACATTCTCGCAGATTGAGCAGTCCGCTTTTCACCTTTATAGATATATGACAATTTCAACACACCATGAATCTTTGCTTTCGCTTTCAGACACTTAATACACCCAATCTTTCCTAGCTACCCGCTTCCAACCATTAAAGAAATCGTGATTCCGGACCTTCCTCATTCTTTAAGCTTGTGTCCTTCCCATCTCTACAGGACAATTCAAACTGACTACATTTCCTTACATTCCCCAGTCTAGTAAGTTGATCGGCCCTTGTCTTATTTTTATCTCGAAGCGACAATCTGAATGCACCATGGTTCTCTGGTTTCACTTTCAGACATTTAATTCACCCAATCTCTCCTAGCTGCCCGTTTCCGATCGTTAGAAGCACCGTGGTTCCTCATTGTGATAGCTTAAGCACCGCATGCGTACTCCCTATCACTACAAGACAATTCAAACAGACCATTTGTTCTTAAATGTCCCATTCTGGCAGATTGATCAGGCCTTGTCTTACTTGTATCACTACATGACAATTTGAAAACAATATAGTTCTTTCTTTTCACTTTCAGACTCTTCATTCACTCGACCTCTCCTAAGTACTCACTTTCAGCCGTTGAAAGCACCGAGGTTGCCTTGATCATCCTCATCGTGCTAGCTTAAGTACCGCATCTGTACTCCCTATCACTACAAGACAATTCAAACAGACCATTTTTTCTTAAATGTCCCATTCTGACAGATTGATCAGTCCTTGCCTCACGTTTGTCCCTATAAGACAATTTGGACACACTATGGCTCTTTGCTTCCTTATTCAGACACTTTATTTACCCCATGTCTCCTAGCTATTCCCTTCCAACCGTTACGCAAGGCGTGGTTCCTCATATTCATTATTCTGGTAGCTTAAGTAACGCATGTGTCCTCGCCATGTCTACAGGGCAATTCAAACAGTCCATATTTCCTTACGTATCCCATTTTAGCAGAATAATAAGTCCTTTTGCCAATTCCATCTCTGACAATTTGAACACACCTTTGTTGCTTGCCTGAACTTTCAGACACCTCATTCACCCCATGCTTCTTTTTTAATCTCTCCCAGGAGCTTACGCATACCATAATTCTTTCTCAGTCTGATTCAGGTAGCTGAATCACCACAACTGTCTTTCTTACGTCTATCTGACAGTTTAAGCACACCATAATTCCTTATGTGTTACTTTTGATAGCGCATTCACGGCATGTTTCAGTCTTACCTCTACATCACTCATTAGGGACGCCACACCTTCTTTTCTGACTAATTTTTCCATCTTAAATGCCACATGTACCCTTCCAATATCCATCTGACAGTTTCAAAAGATTACATTCCCTTATCTGCCTCAATCTGGGTGCTATAACATGCCCTGTTTTACTTCTTTCTCTATCTGATCTGACACTTTAAACACTATGTTTCCTTGCTTTCTAGTTCTGATATTTTATTCAGACCGTGCTGCCTCCTACAGACTTTCTGATATTGTCATAAAAATATACCAACTGTATCCTACTGAGAGTTTAATCACACCATTGTCTCGTTGTCTGCTTGCTAGTAAATTACACCCTGTGTCATTCCTACATTTATCGGAAAATATAAATACACCATACTTCCTTATCTCTCATTGTGGCATCGTAAACACTCTATGTGTCCTTCCTCTTTCCATGGGACAATTTGAACAGACCATATTCCTTTACATGTCTCGTTCAGGCAGATTAATCAGTCCTTCGGTCATTTCCATCTTAACTTGATAACTTGAACATACCATGGTTCCTTGCTTTCACCATCTGACACTTCATTCACCTCATGTTCCCTCCTAACCTCTTCCAACAGTTTAAACACATCGTACTTCCTTCTTAGCCGTATTCTAGTAACTTAAACACGGCATGTGTCATTCCTACGTCTACCTGACAATTTACCCACACCGTACCTCATTATCTGTTTGATTCTCGCACGAAATATTTATTAAACAGACCATATGTCCTTACATTTGTCATTCTGACAGATTAATCAATTTTTCTCTCATTTCTCCCTCTATCTGACACTTTGGACATACCATGGTTCCTTGCTTTTATATATTCTCTCTTGTATTACCCCATGCTTCCTATCTAATTCTTCCAACAGTTTAAACACACAATAGTTCCTTGTATGCCTCTCTTTGGTAGCTTAAACACGGCATGCGTCATTCCTAACTCAATCTGAACATCTAAACACAGCGTGCCTCCTTATATGTCTCATTATGTCAGCCTAAACTCCATATTTGATATTTCCATATGTATAGGAAGATTGAAACAGATCAAGCTTCTTTATCAGTCTCATTTTGGTATTCCTAGCTTCATCTTACAATTTTTAAACACCTTGATCCAGTCTCAATGTCTCTCTGGCTGGTTAAACAACTCACGTGGCCTTGATACCGCTTTCTGCCAGCTTTAACACATCACGCATTCGCTGACACCTAAATAATGCCATTCTTACTTGCTATATCTTTATGACAGCTCAATCACACCATAAGTCTTTAAATGTGTCATTCGGCCAGTTTAAACACTCAATGTTTCCTTCTTATCTTTCCTGATAATTCGAATACACCATGTTTCTCACTCTATTTCCGTCTGACCGTTCAATTACACCCTGTTTCCTTCCTATTGCGTTCTGACAGTTAAGAAGTATCATGTGCTCTTCGTCTTCTCCTTATGACAGTTAAAAACATACTGTCTTTCCAGTGATCTTTCCCATGCTCAATCAGACAGTATTGCTAGTTGAATTACACCATGCCTCCTTCCTATCCATTCTGGGCAGTTTAAACATCACGTGTCCTTCATGTCTCCTTTATGTTTAAACCGACGGTTTCTCCCTCATTTTTTCCTTCTGAAAGTTCAAACATACCATATCTACTTCCTATCCATTTTACAATGTTCAGGAACACCATGAGTCCTTCCTATCTCCTTTATGATAGTTTATACGCATGGTGCCTCCCTCGGCTTTCCTTCAGACAGTTCAAGCACACCATGTTTCCTTTATGCTTCCTCCTTACAGCTTTACACAGACAGTCTAAACACTCCATGTGTCCTTCGAATCTCCTTATGACAGTTGAGTCACACTGTCGTTCCTTGCTATTTATTTCTGACTCTTGGAACACACCATCTGTCCCTGCTATCTCCTATTGTGAGTTCAAACACACCATGCATCCTTTCTATTTCCTTTGTGACAGCTAAAACGCGCCATTTGTCTTTTTTATCAACCTCTGAAAATTTAAAGACACCATATTAAAGTATCACTTGTTTCTATCAACTTGTGACAATTTAAGTACATCGTATGTCCTCCCTATTTCAAACCATGTGCCCTTCCAATTCCCCTCTGATATTATATTCAGACCATGTTTCAATCCTAATTCCTTCAGGCATTTGAGGCTCAAAATGTTTCCTTCCTATGTACTTCTGACATTGCAAACACGTGTCGTTCTGTTACTTTCTGACAGATTTAAACACACCATGATGCCTTGCTATACTATCCCCACTGTCTAATTACTCCAGGTTCTCTTCCCATCTTCTTATGACCGTTCAATTACACTATCTTGCTTCCTGTTGAGTTTTGACAGCATATACCTTTCCTATAAAATCCGGACAGTATAAACAAACAATCTTCCATTCCGTTTTATAGTCTACCATTCATTCATTTACTACTGGATGATATTTAGTACTAGTCTATGTCTACCTTACATCTACGTTATTAAATGCCATCTCTCGTCTGCACCAGACTTCAGTTATAGTTGCATCGACGTAGCTTCAATCTACTGCCATAATTACATATTCTGATCTTGGCATGATATCCTATTATTTTGGATCGAAATTTATGTTATCTACTTAGGGTCACTTGTCCATACTGGTGTACCCACCCTGACTGTCTGAAGGGACCCTACACACCTCTTATTCTTAATTTATTTCAGTGTATCCATTATTCATGCACCACAGCATGACTTTCAGTACATCTCTTTCCTGCATCCAGACAATTCAGTTGGTCTTTATCCCTTAACTGCACTGAATTCAAGCCCAATTACAATTTCTTATTTCTTACTGTTTTTCCTATCTTCTTCGGACAGTTCAATCACTTCATTTCTTACACGTTTTGATCTTGGGATGATATCCTATCATTTTCGGATCGAAATTTATGCTATTTACTTATAGTCACTTGTCCATACTGGTGTACCCACCCTGACTGTCTGAAGGGACCCTACACACCTCTTATTCTTAATTTATTTCAGTGTATCCATTATTCATGCCCAACAGCATGACTTTCAGTACTTCTTTTTACTGCATCCAGACAATTTAGTTGGTCTTTATCCCTTAACTGCAATGAATTCAAGCCCAATTACAATTTCTTATTTCTTACTGTTTTTCCTATCTTCTTCTGACAGTTCAATCACGCGATAACCACACAGCAGTTGAGCGGATTACTCTTTTCGAATGTCTAAGAATAGATTCTTTTTCGAATCGTTTATTTCCATGTGCATGATTTCGATTGCTTTTTTCCCTTTCTTCGAGATAGTTGAGTTGGTATTTCCATTTTCATGCTACTCATTCTAACGCTATCACTTGTGTCTGATTCTACTGTCATGGTTATCTTTTCTGTCAGT
>JANTCA010000290.1:0-12810 GCA_024741275.1 Chironex yamaguchii
CTCTGAGGAGTGTCAGACAAAAAAAGCTTTTAAGTATGATTTTAGCGCAATGTCGCAAATTTTCAAGGCGATTTTCAAGTTGTGTACCACAAAAAGATTGTTCAAGAAGCCAGTTACCTGCGAATAATGGCTATAGCTGTCACGGACATCTTGCAATTTGCCCATCAGGTTGTCACTGTCCACAAAAATGTCCTTGATTTCATCCACACTAAAAAGGGAAAAAATCAAACTCATAGCTTACCAAAAAAGTCAAGAAACTTCACACAGCATATCTCATTGGACAAGTATTAGTGAGCCTCTATTCAAAAGTGACAAGCTACATAGTCACTAGGTGCAAGTGAAGACTTAAATCATTTGTACTTTTAATACTTTGGCTCCAAACCACACATACTACAATAATGTAATTCACTAAGAACTTCATCTTGACAGAGCAAAGATGAGAAAGACCAAAAACATTTTATTGTTTTACCTTGGGCCAAGAGAGTTTCACTTATGAATTAAAATCATGTTTACTTCACACTACATGAGCATTTTCTATTTACACAAGTTCCTATGACAGATATAAAACAAAGTTGACTCCTGGTTACCTATTTTCTATAACACGTGTACAAAGAAAAAACTGGGTGAAACTATAAGTATTGCAAAAACAAACACATTAGTGGTTAGTGCAGGTTTTGTTTGCCATTAGTGCAGGTTTATGAGAACTTAATACAACTGCATATTTTTTCAAATATGTAAATATTAAAGCATCCCAGTTTCCAAAAGCTGCCAAATTTTTAACCTAGTTGTATCATCACATTTTTCCTTAACATTATAATGGGTGGTAAACACATTTAGACTCAACTTTTTCATCCTTTACTTCATATCAGCAGTAATACATGTTTAAACAATCTTTTCGTGGTAAAATACTAGTATGATTTTAGCGCAATGTCGCAAATTTTCAAGGCGATAATACACGTTTATAGATACTAAAAGAAATATCATAAGCAACAGAAAATGCCAGCACGTGAATACCTTAAACAACAATTACACTGCAATATGTGCAACAGACACATACCTTTTCTTGACATCGGCAATTTCTTCGAGTGCACTGAAATAAGATAAGCAATAACAATTGGCTAGTAATTGCTAATGATGAACTACTATAGGGTATATAATCATTAAATTGCAAAATGTGTAGCTTTATTCCCATTTTGTCTTCTTTAAAAGACACTGATTAATTGCAAATATTAAATTTTACCAGTAATTGTCTACATGAAAATAGTTCTGCTAAAAAGAGGTAAACAAACCAATCCTTTAATCCTCCAAGTTTCCCCTCGAGAAATATTGTGCACATGAAAAATTATTTTCACACCATTCAAGTCAATGTTATGGAGACACATTAGTGTCACATCAGCACAGAGGTATGAAATTAACTCGAAATGTCTCTAAAAATTAATTCAAATTGCGATAAAGTATATATATTCTCTGTATATATAAACTGTATTTTTATGCATGTGTAATAAATCAATTACAAGCACAAAATATATTCAATACAGATTAAGAAAATATTTGCATTCCAATGACAAATGGATATTAAGCATAGTTCAGACAAGAAGAAATTGTGGCACATACTACAACATACATGTATTGTAAAATGTAGTAAATACAGACCAATGTCAAGACAACAAGGTGAAAACAGCTGATGTAACTTTTGCCTACTGCAATTAAATTAATATCAAGAATAATAATTTCCCCTTACCCTTTTAACTCCTGGAGTCCTGCTCTTATTCCATCAAGCTGGCTTTGTACTGCTGCCTTAAGTCTTGTGTCAACTGATGCCTTTGAAAACAAAAAGCATACATACACACTATAAAGTTGCATTGTCCTGGTACCATGAAATATAGCCACTTGTGGCAATTCGCATTTCCTGGGCTTTTCAGGCAAGTCACAAATGTGCTGTTGTGCAATAGTAAACACTTTGTTATCTAACAGAAGCAGAAAAATATGAATAATGAAGTGCAATCAAATATCTGCTGCAAACAGTATGATCATCATCATATGCCTAGGCACGTGTGCCCCTTGCTCCCTTCACAACCTTGCACCACCTGGCTTGGTCCTGTGCTTTCAGGAATGCTGTGGCCAATGGCAGCCCAGTGTCCTTCCTCACTTGATAACACCATCTCATGGGTGGCCTACCTCTGCCATGGTTGCCAATGAAGTCTTGTTTGACTGCTGCTCCGACAAAACTTTTTGCCGGCCATCTAGCTATGTGTCAAAACCAATGCAGTCTCCTTATTTTGATGATGTCAAAAATGTGTTCAATGCCTAGCTTCTCCCTAATTTTCTCATTTTGTATTCTATGGTATCTGGTAATACCAAGGATTGCTCTGAGGCATCTCATTTCAAATGAGCTAAGTTTGCATGAGTCTTCCACAGTAAGTGTCCATGTTTCTGATGCTTATATAGCAATTGAAAGTATCAGAGCACTGTAGAGTCTTGCCTTTCATCTGTTTGAGATAGACTTTTGATTCCACAGATTTCTCGGTCGACAGATGGATGCTGAGACCATACTGGTTCTTCTTTCCACATTGGTACTTGTACCAGGGACTGAGCTTCAAGAAAGACAAAGGTGTCAACATGCTCCACCAGTTGGCCATCAATCATGATGTCTTCAGCAGTTGAGGAGAGAATCTTGCATTTTGATGCATTGATCTTCATGCCCCATCATTTGCATGAAGACTCTAAACTTGCTGTTGATAACCTTAACTTCTCAAAGACACGGTATATGAGATTAAATAAGCAATGCAACTAGAACAAGCAAACAAACAATAAATAACAACAAACAAGCAAAGCAGTTTAGTTCCATTTACTACCCTTCTACAACGTCTGTAATGCATATCTTTTAATTACACTGTTGCTTTGTTGATCCTTCAGCTTTTTTGCTCCTTAGGGATGGCAACAGATTTGTTGCTTGTTTTGACAGTTCAATTATTTCTGCATCTGTCCAGATGCAATGACTGATGACAAATCCCAAATCCATGTTCATCAACATTTTTGACATGCTTAAGGCAAAAAATATTGTTACTGGGAAAATTCTGTGTGTGCCATCAAAAGCATGCTTTGAGTTTTTTAGGTGTGCCTAGAGCCACATATGTGTGATCACATGCCTCATTTAATATTAATGAAATTTTCATATGTTTCTCACACTTAAAAAGTGCTCCTTAAGGTCTTGCAAAAATAATGGTGATAGCAAAACTTCAAATAATGAGGTTTTTGAGTGGGAGGTAAGTACAGATAATCATTAAGGTAGACAATATAACTAACATCTCAAGTGCTATACTCCTCCATTCCATATTAACTGGTTAAAATCTTGTGTAAAAGTTGTTTTACAGCACAATCTTTACCAACCAAAACATTTTGCAATTCACTTAAAAATGTCTCTTAATCATATTGCAAAAAATATTATATTTACCTTGTTTCTTAGTGCTCTCCTTCTGAGCTGCTCTACTTTTTCAAGTTGTTCAGGTCGCTAAAAGAAAACGTAAGTTATGAACTGGATCAAGATATTTCTATTTGGTAGGCTATGGTAGATATGGTAGCATAGCAAATTAATCAATGACTATTGGCATCCTGATTGAAAAATTAATTTCTCATTAGATCACATGACTTTGAAAATGTAACAAGTTACTCTTATCTTAGTTTCACTTGAATCTATGTCTTGTATCGACTACCTGCCGAGACAAATTACTAGTCTACTGACTTTGCCATTAAGCAGAAATGCCTGGGAGGAAATATGAGCTACAACTATGAAGAAAAATTTTTAGGACCACACCCTACACTTTGGTGGCTACACCCATTGTGACAAAACTAATAAACTTCTGATTAAGTTGGTTTTTACCAGTGTTTTCACTTAGATTTTCAATAAACTCAAAGGTTTCAATTGACAGCACATCCTGGTTTGGTTTATTTCATCTGTACTTGAAATGATAGAGTACTGACAGCCACACTACTAACTTTCACCAATTAGCACTAATTAACTTTCACGAATTATTAGCACAACATTAGCATTAACAAATTTCACAACAAGAATTGCAACACAAACAAAGGCAAATATGATGCAACTTTCAATTTATTCTCTGGTTATAAGTGGCTGATGAACAGCATTGCCAGGAGAATGACACTTCAATGGAGAAGGAATGAAAGTGGTTCTTTTTACAGGATTAGTCGAAAGAGTAATAATGTATTAGCATTATTAGCACTAAACACCACCTCTGTCCTTAAGTATTTTTAACAGTGTCCAGTTTTGTTGCTAATGGTGTAAAATAGACACTTCAGCACTACGATGTGATAAGCTCTGATTCCTAAATGTATACTTGAAGAAAGTCAACTGAAGTAATTGAACCTCCAAAGCAAGGAAGCATTGTCCTCAAAACAGGCACTTCTCCTTTTCTAAGAGAAATCAACTGATCATGATAGAGAGGAAATCTGATGTTTTGAATGAAGAAATAATCTAACCTCATCTATTGAACCATTACACCTTTTCACAACTGGCATGACACATAGTTAGTCTCAGGTCTATAGTTGAATAAAGGCCTAGACTGCAGAGTAGAGGGAGTACATGCGTAAGATATTTTATGGAAAATGGTCCTGTATACAAAGGGCATATCTATGGAAATGTCCTACTGTTTAATGCAAATTAGAGTCTTGAATTGCACACTTGCAGACTTACAGATTTGTTTTTTTGCACACTTGAGAAACTGCAATACTCTGCATGTAGAGTTGTTGGTCAGTGATGTAACTTGGCTCCCTTCTATAATTAAAACTCACCTTGTGCAAACAGGATTCTTGCAGGCAGTAATTACTGTTCCTTGTAATTGTTCTACCTGTAAAAACTTTCCTTTTATACGTAAATAAATACCTTGTAAAATTGTATGTACGCAGTTGGTGACTGTACGAGTACAAGTGTGTTATCGAAGTCAAGGCCTGCACAGTCTCTTGTTCGCCTCTGGCATTTCGACAACTGTCTCATCCAGACCAGCATATAATAGTGTGACCAGACCGCATGCAGTCAGGCCACACTAACCAGCAACTCTACATGTAGTTCAGTTTGGACACGCAGATCTGCACCCAGACCAATAAATTGAAACACTAGCAGGTGTATACTTATACCAAATATGCAGACATGCACAAAATAACACTGACAGTGTCACTGTAAACAAATAAAACATTCCAGTATAATCGGTTGGGGCTACATGTCTGCCATAATACACTACTCAAATGCACACCACCGTGCCACCGACTAGATACTGTACTAAATCTGGATATTTAATTGATGGCCTCGATAGTGTAATAAACACAGTGAACAGGAGGTACTGTGTAATCTACTTACCTGAAGACAGCCTGCTATAAACTTGGCAGCATTGTTCAGCGCATTCTGCTTAGCTTGTTCGATGTCAGTATCCATGCTTTCTGCCGCATTTAAAAATCAGAATCAACGAGTTGTGACCGGCGTAATTCTTACATTTCTTACCATCTGCATGCCAACTACGTGTCAGCAAGGACTTGCCACCCTCGATGGAAATGTTTTGGTTAAAGTTGGGGCTTTGGTTTTGGGATGAAATTGGACTCGATTTCACAGTTTGATGTATGATGCAAATGAGGTAACATCAAGATGGGTCTAATTAGTGTCTCTCTCATGTACTTTTATGAAACCAAGATAAATGACAGGCCTTGGTAGCACTACAAACGGCACAAGGAGCTTTACAGTATTGTTGAGATAAATCGGGTTGCCTGTTTGGATGAACAATCGTTACGTCATGACATAAATCCCGGCGGTTACTAGGAAGGATTGTACTCGAGTATGAAGTCAGTGAAAGCGAAATTCACAATTTGTAATGATGAGCGTCATTTACGACTTATGCGGTGGGCTCGGAAGTCCGGCATTAGACATGCGAAGCTTGTCCCCGCTTCCTTTGCTGCAACAGGCCGCGGATTACTGACCTCCAGGAATATCGAATGTAATTCAGTAGTGATAGCTATACCTGAAAATATGTTATTATCCTTTTCAACAATAAAAAAATGTTTCGTGGGTAAACTATTGGATTGCAACACTATTGGTTTATCTTTCACAGACACTTTGTGCTTGTACATACTTTCCGAAAAGCACAAGGGTGAAAAGAGCACTTGGGTGAACTACTTTCGTGTACTGCCCTGTGAATTCAGTACCTTATCATACTTGCCTGAAGAAACCATTGATTTGTTACCAATTGGTCTTGGTAGATTAGTTGAATCTCAAAATAGAAAAATACAAACTTGTTTCAGAAAGATTTGTTTAACCCTTAGGCATGTTAAAGAAGGGCTCTGTGCAAATTGCGAAATATTGTTAAAGGATCTGGAGAATATGCATTTGTCCCTTCATAATATCAAGTGGGCATGGAATGTTGTCAATACGCGTTGTGTTTACATGAAGACTGCTGACACGTTGGTGAAAAGTGCTGGCCAATCTATGAACTTTGTACTTGCGCCTGTGCTTGACCTCCTCAACCACAGTTCAACAGCAAATGTATGTATTCGTCAACTGAATGTTCTTCTGGAGTATTTTAACTAAAGATGTAAATACTTCTGAATTATTATTCATTCTAGTTTGATACATCAGTTATGTAGGGCTAATCTTGCATTTTGTGATTTGATCATCTAACATGTAGTGCTAGGTATTATAGACTAGATTTGAAGAAACTAGTATGGCTTAACAGTGGCACATAGTGCTAACATCATAGTATAAAGTAGATTATGCTGTGATGAACCTGTTTGGAACTCACAACTCTGGGTACTATCCTCTTCAAATTGAAACATTAAGTAAATGATGTCTATAGTCCATGATTAATTGTTGCATATTATGCTGCCATTCTCTTCCATGGAGTTTTCTGTCAGACTGACCTAATGGTGTAAAAAGATTTAGTGGTCTTAAAGTCATGGTGCAGTAACATATTAGAGTTTGTCCTGAGCTTGAAGCAAAGTTCCTGGTTGTGGTTGTACTAATGAAAGAAATCAGATTTGAACATGTAAATTGCAAGCATACTCAATTAGTAAATTTCTACATTCAGATATCACAAAAAATTTAAATCTTTTAATGAAGTGACAAGCTTATCACCTTTCTCTTTATGGTCTGTGTTACCTCAGTTCTGTCTAGCTTACAAACTTTTATCTCTTTGCAAATATCTGGTGTTTACATTGTATTGATTTCACGCTAGTCTAGATTTAAACAGCATCTTGTCTCCATCTTAATATTCTCCACTGTTTGATTTACAAGCTTTTTGGCCCTTGCAATGTCTGGTGTCTACATTGCGCTGGATGCTGGTCTAGATTTAAACATCATCTGGTCTCCATCTTCATTTTGTTAATTTCCTTCCATATTAACTTTTGATTCTGTCTTTTAGGTTACAGCTCAATTTAATGAAGTATCCAGGTGTTATGAAATTATTACACACAAGGCATATAAACGTGGTGAACAAGTTTTTATAAACTATGGTTTCCACAATAACAGGACATTGTTACAAGAATATGGATTTTACCTTGAAGACAATATTGCAAGTGAAATCCCAGTAAGTGTCTCATATCTATGGTCAATTATCAGTCAGGAGTGTACGACAAAGCAGCTGATACAGAAAAGAAAATTGTTGCAGAAGTTAAACATTGACTGGAATAGGGTGGGGTTTAATCATGAAAACATCAACTGGGCTCTAGAGAAGGTATTGAGAATAGCAAGTATGCAAGGCCAAAGTTGGCAAGAAGTTGAGAAGTTACTTGACGATAATCCACTTATGTCTGAATATGAAGCACAAACATATAAATCCTTAGTAGAAAGAGTACTCCAGAATTTTGTTTTAAAGAATGAAATGGCAATTTCTAAATTGTCTTTATTTATGTTTAAAAAAGCCAATGCTGCCCTTTGTACACTAGATTCTCTTTTGAGATATGAGAGTAGAATTGCGAATGCACTGCATGAACGCATACTTGGTAACTTATGATGATCAGATAACATTTTATCCCTTGTTTTGTGTGTAATATGTTTGAACAACTTTAAAATGAAATTGTGGAAATATATCTGAATTTTTCATTCACTGCTTGTTGTAATTTTTATTTTAAATTTTAGCTATGAATACCTGTAAATAAAGTGTTTTATATTACAATGTGCTCTATATACTATACCTTGTACTATACTGCACTCTTACCATAGTGTACTTTAGTAGGACTTTAATTGGTTATATAAGGCCTATATACTTAGAGTTTGTCAGTATTTGTCTTACTCTCACATACTTTTGCTATTTGCTCAATGGTATAGGATTTCTGCATTTTGTACACTTTAGCTAGTCTAAACACTACATCCCAAGGCTTCTCTCTCGATGTGACAACACACTATGATTCTTTAATTCTTCAATTACAAAGGGTCAAGGGTGATTCCGAACTGTTAAATTTTAAGGGTTAGAGTCTGAGGTTGCACAATTCAAACCACATGACCATCTATGCTACAAATGAAAAAATTTGTTGCCTCTCATACCCTGTTTAGTAATTCTGTCACAACATCCAGTTGAAAGCATTGTTTCATTTGAATGAGATTCCTATATGTTCTGCACCTGTTCAAATTATCGCCACTCCCCCCACTATCCCAGTGGTCCTGAATGTGAAAAGTGTATTGTGTTTGGCATGACCTTCCTTCTACCTTGAGCAAGTATTGAAACTATAGATATGAGGACTAGATTGCATACTCTTTAAATATCAGCATAAATGTAGAGTGTTCATCAGGGAATGATGACCAACAATGGCCTCCTCCTGAGGAAGGAAAGTTGCAAGCTCCAATGGGACCTTTACTGGATTACTGCCCACATACAGTACAAAAAATACATTTGGAGAGTAGGAAAAGTCATAAATAGAACAGAGTCACATTTCTTTTACCACTTGATTGTCTATTCACTTGAAATGTTTGAAATTTGTTGAATTTTTCGAAATTAAACATTTCTAAAAGATTACCACATGACCATTTCTTCACTAGCCACAATAAAGCTTTCATGTTTTTAATTTTATTAGTAGGAAGCTTCAGCACAAAAAATTTAAACGAGTTAAATGTCTATACGTTGTACAGCCTCTTTAATGGTAGGAGATTGAAAAATATGCAAAAAGACTGGATTTTATTTAGTAGTTATTACAGGATATGACATTTACAGGAATGACGGTCAAACAGTTAATTATTATTTTCTGTAAGTTAACTTGTTCATCGACATTGACACATAATAACATTGAAAATCATTGTTGCATGTCGTAAGATTGAATTGTGACAAAACAAGGTACTAATAATGTCTAAATTGTCTAGACTGAATGTCTAGCATCAGTGATAAAATATTGGTTGTTAGCAATACTGTTTGGCTTACTAATAAAAGGCACATCATCTTGTCCATCTCTAAGTTATCTTTTGTTTGGATGAAAATGTCGATCAGAACACTCACGTTACAAGGAAGTAGCAGCATAAAGGCCACTTCTGGGACTTTGGAAAATTATGTATTACTGAAAATAGAGCATGTGATAGGTTAATTGACCTTAAATTAGAATATTTACATGATTTCCACAATGTCCGAAATTAGTAAAGGATTGATTTAACAAAAGGCTTGGACCTTAGCTGTTGAGATCTAGTAACTGAGCATTAGTCAGCAGTCACCTGATCCTCGTATTTTGATTATGTTGCATTCATGATGATATCTGATGTTATCTTGTGCAAGCCTGATGTACCTTGTTGCATATATTGAACCACAATCTGTATTTAGGCAGTTTGGAAATTGAGATCTAAAAGTACCGACATTTGTTTAACTTAAGTGGCACTTTTAGGCAAGGTTGGTCCATACAAGGCAACCAAGGAGACGTTTACTGACTACACCAATTGTTTGGACTCGTTTTTGGCTACTAAGCAGATTCCAGAGGAGAGAAAAGTCAGCATTTTTTTGGCCACAGTCAGGCCTGACTCATACAAGTTGTTGAAGAACATATGCAGCCCCAATATTCCATCCAGTAAAAGCTATACTGAGCTTATTACATTACTACGATGACATTATAGGCCAGAGCTGATCGTCATTACAGAAAGACAAGGTCGGGATGCAACTTGAGCTGTGGATGAGACGATAGGGGTGTACATCATCCACCTAAACTCCCTTGTTTTACCTACAAGTTCGGTGATTTCTTATCACAAGCCTTCAGGGATCATATAGTATCAGAACCTCACTCAAAATCGAGGAAAAGACAAATGTCATGTCCTAACAATAGAGCATTTGACATTCAAGGTCACATGGAGTAAGTATCACCAATGAACTGGCCTCAAAAGCTAGTCATTATGGGCTCTCAAAAAATGGAGGAAACAAATTGTCTTCTACTTCTAAGACATAGCATCCTAACCTGGCAATTCCATGTAGATCCTGTGGCAGTTTGGAGCATTTACACGCTCAATTCAGTCATCAAGATGCATCATGTCAGAAAGCAAATGTAAGGGACAGCTGCAGAAAATGTGCCCTTTTGAATCAGCCTTGGTTCTGCCGCAAATGCAAACACGTGGTCCAACAGGTAAACAAAACAACTGCAACAACCAGAAATGGCCAATGTCAAGCAGAACGAAGTTCTCAATTTCAGATGCTTACATTGAATACCCATAAGAGACTACAATGATCTAAAGTTGCCGTCACGTGATCAATGCTGACATCGCAACTTGCGAAAAAACCTGCCTCACGAATTCACAACCAATCTGCAGCGACTTGATGTACTGCCTCGAAAAGGTGGTCTGAATCTACAATCATACAAGGCAGGACTTAGCAAGCTTCACAGGACAAGTGTGGAAGACGCGATTAATGGTTACAAGGAAAACATTGTCTTGGGAAGATACCCTCCACCCACTGGCATCGACAGCAAAGAAAGGTTGCTTCCAAGAAAGGCCAGGTGTGTTCTGGCTCAGGTATGGTCTGGGTGGTGTCAACTGCTGAATAGCTACAAACACTGGATTGATGAGAATGTGACCGAACTGTACCCAGAATGTGGTGTCAGACCTCACACAGTGCACCATCCATCATCCAGAAACAATGGACAAAATATCAGGTCTCTCTAATGTGTTCTATTATATTGACAATATTCTGGTGGTAACCAACACTGTGACCACATGGAGACATTATGTGCAGTCTTCAGAGATTTCAGATGCATAATGCCCATCTGAATGGCAGCAAGTGTAAGTTCCTTCAGAAGGACCTACAATATCTTGACCATTTATTAAATAAGGATGTGAAACTTCTGCAAACCATGATCGATGCCATCCAGCAGGCTCCAGCTCCTACATCAGTATCTGAACTCAAGTCTTTTCTGGGCATGGGCAAATTCTATGGCACGTTTTTGCCAAATTTATCTTCTCAACTACATCCATTGTATTCTTTATTGCAGCATGGTAAGGTGTGGAATTTGTCACCACCATGTCAATGGGCATTTAGGTTAGCCAAGACTGCTCTTAGTGGCAATAATTTACTTGTTCATTATGACCCGAATAAACTTATAATCTTATCAGCTGATGCTTCACAGGGGTGGATTTAGACTAGTTCCACTTGTTCCAAGGAACTACTCAAACTTTTCTAAAAAGTAAAAAATTTAAAATCAAATACAATTTTCTGCACTCTCTGATTGTCTTTGTAAGCAGCAATGCTTCCCTGTTTTAAGATTTTATATATTATAATCAATTTCACGATTTGCCTTTTCGAAGATCAAGTAAAACACGTTTAGAATGATTACAAAAGCCAGTTCCAAAAAAATACCTTTTAGGGTACAGTCCAGCGGGAGTTTTCATCCGTTTTTGTCACGCATAGCGCTATGTGCCTTACTTGTGGAACACTTCAAAACTGTTTTCCATTGGTTGGAACTATTTTCCTTTGTGATGTGGAACTACTCAAAACCACTTTTGATTGGCTTTTGCGATGTTTGGAACTACTCAAAGCCATTTTCTATTGGCTATCATCCACAGCTGTTTCACGATGGAAACCAAGTCTGTTTAGGCTTATTTTCGTACCATGCCGCATGAATTGTTTAATATCTTTTGAACCGTTGATGGTACTGCAAAACCAAAAACAGTTTTAAATTCTACATTAAATTTTGTGTAGAACCTGTGAATTTAATGACTAACAACTTCTCAGGTAGGGACTAATAATTTTTCAAAGTTCAATTTGTGCTGATTTGCCTGACGACACAACACAATTCTGAGCAAGATTATTACACTTACACTAACCATAATATCTTGCAGCAAGACAAATACAAATACACTAAATGAGAAAACGATTTATTTTAAACAATTAAATATATAGAAACTCGAAATTTAGGTCTTAGATGACTGAAATTGATTATTATTAAGTTTTGATCAAGGACAAGTTTAATGTTGCTGCGGTGCGGGCGTAATATGTAAACACTTGGAAGAGGCGATTTGAGTCATACAGCATTGAAGAAAAAAGGTTCGTGCTGCTTCCAAATGTGTTTAATATGGAAATAAACTATCCAGATACCTTTAACATAGGTTAGTACTCACTTTGATCTTTGGAAGCCGGCAAATAGACCACGTTTGGGGTCATTGCATACATGATAAAAGTTTCAAATGACATTTACGAACGGAAAGCAACCGGGAATCTCTGGCTTCCAACCCTTTTATTAAAGGGACATCCCCAAGCTAATCCATGCAAAAAAACCTACCATTTCACAATCAGAAGCTTGATAATAGTCAAATTGTATGACTGTATGCTGTCCATAATTTAAATCCTTTATGAATTT
>JANTCA010000291.1:0-12810 GCA_024741275.1 Chironex yamaguchii
TAATAATAATAATAATAATAATAATAATAATAATAATAATAATAATAATAATAATAATAATAATAATGATAATAATGCCCTCTTCCTGGATATATATTACCTCCGCCAAGGAGGTCATGTTTATGCCGCGTTTGTTTGTTTGTCTGTTTGTCTGTTTGTTAGCAAAATAACCCCAAAAGGTATGAACGAACTTTGACGAAATTTTCAGGATAGGTGAGGAATGGGCTAGCTTCAAGATGACTACCTTTTTCAAATAGCACTTTCAATCTTGAAAGGCGAGAAGTTGTGAAATTTAATAATTTCTTTACACAAGCAAACTCAAGGGCCCCTGCACAACAGATTAGGAAATCATCGGGGGGGAGGAGGAGCCCCTGTTAATTGAATAATGATACTGGGTTGGCGTCGGTTTGTGCTCAGAAGTGCTTCTAATTAATGGTATAAGTGACAACTAAAGTTATTACTAGTTCACATTCCACTTCCATAGCAAACAGTGATGTCATATATGTGTATACAGTCATTTACTGAACATTTAATACTTGATTGTAACTTCTACATGTCTGCAAGTAAGCAACTGATGACAATAAACAGGAAGACAAAGAGATCCTCTTATATTCTTTAACAATTAGGGATTAACATGCAAAATATCACCCAAAACAGCATTTTGCACTTGTAAAGGTGAGAGAGTGTGAAATTAAATCTATTGTTTACACAAGCAAAACTCAAGGTGATCCATGCGCAAGAGACTGGGAAATCCTTGCACAGAAAACCCCTGCTAATTGAATAATACTACTGGCTTGGTCGAGGTTTGCGCACTCCGAGTGCTTCTGGTTTTAAGTAAAAGATTGCTTCCTCTGCGAGTCAGGATTAATCTAATCCATGCAGCGAATTACTGCAATTTTTGTAAGTTTCAATGCTAAACATGGCGTGTTGGTTTGTACTGCATGTACGGTTCTAAAAGGAGCAGCTTCAACTCAATCATACTCTAGCAGCCACTTTTAAACTGCCTTGGTACTGCTTTATGTACCTTATGCCACGTAGCTAATATCAATTCAAGGTAAGCATCATCTGGCATTATCCGACCTATGCAATTACCTCTATTACCACTTCACAAGCATCTACCATCGCCTGCAAAAAACATATGCTTCAAACCAATAAAATGTAAGCAGAATAAAAGTTCATACCCAAGTTATACCACGAATAGAATGGCAGAAGCCATTGCATATGGAAGAAGTCCTAGTGCATATTTAGCCAGTAACGGCATGGTTGTTCAGTGCTCTTACTTGTGGCCGAGAGGTAACTGGTTTTAATCGATACATGAGTGGCAGTATCTGGACGGCTTGTCCTTTTTTAAAAGTGACTTTGGTAATGTATAAAAGACAAAATCGGTCAGATTAAATGTTAACTTACATCAGATATGTAAGAAAATAATTTTAAATGATATCAGTGAAGACAAAACAAATTGAAAAACTATCTCGTTACACACACCTTTTCAGAAAAAGGCATATCCTCTTGATTGACAATCAAACCACAAACACTAATGAACGAAAAGACGAAAATGTCGTAGTTGCAAATTAATATGCTAAGTTGAAAGTGTAATCTGCAAACAAATACGAAAGCATGGATGAAAATTTTGAAGAAGGACACGTGGCTTGAACTTAGAGAAGAAAGGAGGCAACGTATAGAAGAAAATAAGGAATAAAGAAATCTGAGAAGGGAAGAGGTACGGAATGGGAGAAGAAAAGAGGTAATGGGTAAGAGAAGCAAGGAATAGGAAAAGACAAGATTCAAGGTATAGAAAAAGAGAAGGTTAAGGATTGGATGAAGAGGCAACGTTAGGGAGCACGAGAAGAGAAGGAGTTAAGGGCTAGAAAAAGAAAAAAGATAAGGAATTGGAGAAGACAAAGAGATAAGGATTAGAAGGACAGAGGAGATAAAAATACGAGAGGGGAGGAGGTAAGGAATAGGAAAAGGGAAGAAGTAAGATATCAAAGTGGAGAAAAGGTTAAGGATTAGAAGAGGAGATGAGATAAGGAATAGGAGAAGACAAGAAGTAAGGAATAGGAAAAGGGAAGAAGTAAGATATCAAAGAAGAGAAAAGGCTAAGGATTAGAAGAGGAGATGAGATAAGGATTAGGAAAAAAGAAGAAGCACGGCATAGGAGAAGAAGCTAAGGATCAGGAGAAGTGAAGAAGTAAGTTATAAGAGAAGACAAGAGACAAGGAATGGAAGCAGAAGAAAACATCAGTAAGAGAAGATGATTAACAAGACAGAAGGGAATTGTGGTGAACGAAAACACGAGAACAATCTTCAAGTCAGAAGAGAATACGAAGTAAATGTGAAAAGTGAAATTGAAAAAGTGCAAAAATGCTAAATACGGTAAAATAAATTAAAGCAAGTAGACTTAGAAATTATCATTATTTAGGGTCACACATACCCTTTCTGTCCATGTCTGCTACTAAATTTATCTCCAATTTCTGGTCGTCGAGTTTGTCTTAGGAGAATTTTTACTAGGAAAGCCTACAACAATAAACGAGGAAAAACACATAAATCACCAAAAATCAAACCAGGCTGCAAGAAAAAGTGAGTGAGAAAAAGAGAAATAATCATAGACGTAATCAAGGTTCATACAACAAAAGTGCATGCCACGCCCAATCTAGACAATGTCTCGTTCTTTTCGTCTTATTTAATTGATTCATATTTAAATAATTTATTCATGGTCAAATAATTTACTCATGGACAAATAATTTATCAATGGTCAAATAATTTACTCATGGACAAATAATTTTTCATAGTCAAATAATTTATTCAGAGTTAGATAATTTATTCATAGTCAGATAATTTATTCATAGTCAAATAATTTATCCATAGTCAAATGCAGGAATACAATAGTTACGTTTTGTATCCATGGCAGTCAACTGTTGAGCAGGAGATCCTGAACAAGATACTAATTACACAGGGACTCGTACTTTATGTCATATTCTCGTTCGAATAACTGACGAGACTTGATGTAGCATGAACTAGTCACATTCGACAAGAACCTGAACTCCCATTTTCGTCACAATTCCCTTGCAATTAATAATTGTATAGTTTCATCAAGTTTTGATGCCATGATAGGTCCAAGCAGTTCTATTCATGACTTCATAAAAAGAGACTATCATAATTCGTCTTCGTATCATGAATACACAGTTGTCTCGTAACCGATATCCAGTTGTTGGGATCACAACATTTACTACATATTCGACCCAGATCACTTCGTTTACATTTCAATTGTGTCGAACTTTTTTGTGTATGTCTTCCCTCCTCATCGACATCACGTTTACACGTTTACACTAAACAAGAGCAAACTTTACCTGTTACCATGACAACACATTTGAGTATATCTAAGTTATGCCTTAAACTTCTAAGCCCACTAGAATGACGGGAAGGTATTCATTATCTCTTATTAAGTACATTTCAAATGTTACCAATATAGCAGGAAACTGAGTGTTTCTTAAGATAGGGCTACAGTTACCCTTTCTCGCCACGTGCTATAGCCGAGCACGTGCTGTAAGTTCCAAACAGCAAAATAGGCATCCAGACTTACTACAAACTTTGATATCCGAAAATGTCCACAAACAAGAACACACAAAGTTTGATATCCGAAAATGTCCATAAATAAGAACATACAAACTACAACTCACTGGCAAATTCTAAAGGTTAGAAAAAAACAGCCACAAAACGCAGCACGCAAATGTCAGGCAAGTGGCAGACATCCTGTCTGGTGCGAAACGGTTACCGCACAATAGAATTGTTGTTCGATTAAACGTGTTAAACACAGCTATCATAGCAACTGCTTAAACCAATATCGTACGGACAAACTAACACCAGGAAGCAACAACAAAACAGTGTATAAAGCCAACTGAATGCTTTTCTTAAGCCTCTGTAGAGAGAACACAAGGAACCAATAAATAGGAATTACCTCATCCATGGTAGATGTTAGCAGCACTTTCTCGATGTAAGACGGCACGGGTCCTTTGTAGCTATGATAAAAAACCCGAAATAATGTTAAATCTGCTATTTATAAACAAAAGAAGTTCGCAATGACGAAGGCAGTGTTCTGCTCATAAAAATGATCATTGGAACGACGCACTGATGCATATGGTGTCTATACAAACCGACAGTCAACCAAACATGTAGCCAGACAGACATACGGACAAAGAGAAGAACTCAAATGGATGCATATGTATACAATTTAATAGTATGCAAAGTGCTCAATATATTAACAGCAGAGTAAAATTAAGACGCAAAAAGCAAGAGAACTTGATCTGGATTTTGTTGCTATAACAGAATAAATTTCATTCTATTGCAATAGTCAGATGATGCTGTCTGTCTATATATTCATAATTGTACATAATCACATTCTATACCCACAAAGGAATAAAAGATATAAAATTTACTGAAAGGAATCAGCAAAGTGCTTGTTTATCACAGACATGGCTCGTGAACATTCTCTCCTTTCGACATTTAATTCTTTCTGAAATACATTTAAAACTCACGATACATCTGTTATACTCACGATATCGGAACGTCTCGATACTCGGGTGCTTTGGCATCACCTGAAGAATAAAAATAAAAAAACCAAAAACAAAGACAGCTACAGAAGACGGCAGACTAATACAATAAAATGATGTATGGATGCAAAAGAAAATAAACAAATACAAAAAAAGAAACACAATTACGACCCCTCTTTAAGTCACCTATCCGATCATGCATTCCTCAAGACGATTCTTGCATAATCTATCCACCCATCGACTATTCCCTCTCTCTCCGAGAATCCATCCGGCCAACCATCCACCATATCGCCCATCCATTCACCCATAAAACTACCCATCAATACTTGCATCGAACTCATCAATGGATGCACGCATCTACGTATTCCTCCCTCTCTTCATACATCCGTCTACCCGCTCATATGACCATTCATATCATCTAACCGTCAATTCATCCATCCACTTACTCATTGATCTTTTCATCCATACAATCATCCATCTTTCAATCTTTCCATCAACCCAACCTTCAATGCATCATCCTAGTCACCAAACCTGGCATACATACATCCGTCTGTACCTCCTATTGTTGGCAGATGCACCATCACTTCTGTTCATTTAACTATATATATAGCCTGCCTTTATATAGTACTGTGATGGTGTTTGTTTCTAGTTTTGCTTGAAATCAGCGAGAAAAACGAGCATCTTCTTATTCAACCAAGAATTTCAAAAAAAGTCAAGGCTATAGTAAGGCATTTTTGCGAAATTTGGGTCAAAGTAAAACCTATCCCAAATATACATAATTGATTTATACAGTACTACTTCTATTCATTTAACGATTATCCTTCAGACATGTGGTCGGGAAAAAAGATCAAGAGAAGTTGAAAATGAACTTACCCCCGGTTGTCAATGTGTTGGTCACAGTAGGCATCGATTTATTAACTAAAATTTGCTTGTTTTCTACTCTTTCTCCTATTAACAGAACAAATATAAAATTCCTTCATTTTGCATGCCACATGAACAGAATTCATTTAAAAGCCAACTCCTAATTGAATTGCTACATATAACAAGAAGAACAACATCAGCAAACAACTACACTACTGTGTCCTAGTTGATACATCACGTATTAGTAGAAGTAGTAGTAGTAGTAGTAGTAGTAGTAGTAGTAGTAGTAGTAGTAGTAGTAGTAGTGGTAGTAGTAGTAGTAGTAGTAGCAGCAGCAGTAGTAGTAGTAGTAGTAGTAGTAGTAGTAGTAGTAGTAGTAGTAGCAGTAGTAGTAGTAGCAGTAGTAGTAGTGGTGATGGTTGCAGTATGCTCACGATAAATTTGATCAACCTTGTAATAAGATTTTTGTGATTACTCAAACAAAAGTAAATCTTTGAGACATCTTGTGGTGTATCAAGATATCTAATGGGTTACAAGACATGAAGTTGATACAAAAAATGCCACAAAATCATTTTTTGAATGATGTTATCAGGAAGAACTAAACTGACATATTGTGTCAAAACATCCCGCACTTTTCTTCCTCGCTTCTGTCAAAAGAAAAAACTGGGTCTGGTAAATTTTTGCATCCTATTCCCGTTTGTTTCTAATTTCTCTCTGTGTCTTTATCAAGTTTGCACCTACAAATGATAGGTTTTCCTCACAAATGCCGTGCAAGATGAAGAGGATACATAAAAACTGGGACAGAAAAAAGCTTTAGATCATCTCCACAGGCTACCAAATGCACATTCAGTTGGTTTTCTAGCTCTATGTAAAAGGTTATTGAAAACTACATTTTTATTACTGTCACTTTTTTTCATGTTCTTTCATATAGGGCAGAAGAGAATAGGCTGGATCTCCTACCAGGTAGTTTAAAACCCTTTCACATCCGGGAACAATTGAATGATATGTTAGGAAATTCTTATCTTCTCTTAGTAGTTTGTTTACAGCAGAGTTTAAAAATGCTTTGAAAATAATCATGCACCCTGCCTGCCAGGCCAGCGACAGTCAACGTCCATAAAGTAGCCACGATAGTCACATACTCCCTGAACATTTCGTGAGAATTGTAAAAACAGCAACCTTGTGAATTTTCAGTTGGACGAATTATAGAAACATGCGTTCCATCAATACATCCAAATTCAAATTCTGTCACTTTGTTTTTCATCTCATCAGAGCTTCTTGGAAAGTGGATGTATCTTTGACAAAGCACAGTGCAAATGGCAATGCAGACTTCAGAGATAACTGACGATGTTATTGGTAGATCAAATCTAAAAGAGTTAGCTATCATACTTAGGGAAATTGTATTTTTAAGACAGTAGAGTGTAACTGCTACTTTTTTCTCAAGAGACAATGCTCGATGATTTGGAGTCTTTTGCTCAAGAGAAATTCATGCTCTCACGTCAGGTACAAGGCAGTTGGACTGACTCATTGACTAGCAGAAATTTTTATGCCAAGCATCATCGCCACCCTCTCATTCATCATGTTGATCCACCATTCTTCGCTTCAACCAGGGTTAAACTAAACAACTCTCTGCTTTCTCCTTAACTACCTCGTTTACATATTCATTGCGTTTTGTAAAAAACGGGTTTTTTTTCTGCTTTACTGTAATCATCAAATTTTGTGTTTGTCATTGGAAAGTCATTCACATAAGAATCGATTCATATAACTGAAAATACTTGAAAGTGACCTAGCCAGTTTCAGGATCATAAGAGTAATAATAGCCTTGTTGTTCGGCATTCTGTGGCGCTTCGAGACTTCCTTCGTTATGATTGTGATTCCATGACAGGATAAAAATAAAAGCACGAAAAGTGCGCCAAAAGAGATATCAAATCGAGTTTGCAACTTGAATGGATACGAGGCTAGCCCACTTGGTCGGAAAGACTTGCAACCATATGAACACAAACAAAATTCATCTCGACTGGGCGAGTCATCCCAGTCAGGCGGGCTGGCCCGCCTCATATAAACAGGCCCAAAAAGGGGTTTTCTCGGCAATGTTCCCAGTATGTTCTCACAGGGCTCTTAAGTTTCTTGTGTAATTTCACAACTTCACACCCTCGAAGATGTGAAATGCTATTTTGGGTGGCATATTGCTTGTTAATCCCTAAATGATAACAGCATCTCTTTCTCTTCTTGTTTATTATTGGCTTATCTTTCACTAGTACTATGAAGGTTTCATTCGTGGATTCAGACAGTGATCCGGATCGCCACCTGAAATTAATCGTCTTTGGGTTTGCCCATTTCTGACTTATCTTGCAAATTTCGTCAAAATCCGTCTATACCTTTTTGAGTTACTTTGCTAACAAAGAAGCTAATCAACCAACCAACAAACAAACCCCGATAAAAACATAACCTCCTAGGTGGAGGTAATTAATTCAGAAAATAATCCGTTCACACATTGTTTAAACATGTAAATGTTGTGTCCATATGATCATCATCTCTTTTATTTGTACATCTTAGCAATTGACTATGACATTACACACTTAGACATTTATTATTACGCGCGTTTTTGGACGCTGAGGCCTTTGACCTTTTCTATTTAGCTGTTTAGATAACTAGAAGAGGAATCAGATTTGCAGTCGCGATAGCTACGACACCTCGGTGGTTATAATCATAACTTCTAATAAACAACTAATAAACAATTCTATTAGACTTGGGGAGTTAGGTTGCAGCCTTACATAAGTTTAGTCAGATACTTTAACTTAATGGTAGCTACACCATTAGCTCGTAAATTCAGCTCCTAATTTCAACCTGCAATTTGCAAAATGAGCATTAAGATTTCCTAAATAAAGGTCACCATGAACTAACTCTTGCTCTGAACAAGACAACTAGTTCTCCTCATCCAAAACGTGTAGTCCTTATGTCAATTGACATAACAAACACGTTTAAAATTTTTTTACCTTGTTGCCAAAAACAAAATTATGATCCCTCGTTCTATATAAAAAACCTCTTTTTTGTACATTTTTATTCTTCTTGGTCTATTTTAATCGAACTGGGATTAAATGGAACAAATTCCTAAAAATGTCCTTCCTGCTGCATGTCACTTCGCTTTTCCTCAATTTTGATATTCTCATTTGCTGACTTTGTTATTAAGGATTATACGTTAAAAGCAAGTCATTAGACATATAATATCAATATTTCAAAAAGTTCCCACTTGAACTAAGAAGCTTAGACAAATACATAATCTATGAATTCTAATTGACAAAACAGCACGCCAAGTGGTAAAGCTGCCAATGCCTCACGATTTGTTTGAATATGCTGCAGGACTAGCTAAACTCAGTGCTAGAAGCAGTCCATGAGCTCAAAGTACGCCGACCCCACGGGGCCAATTAAAGTTTTTGTAGTATTAACATGAGCTGTAATAACACAAGGTCATGGTAACTGACTTTATGACACAAAAAAATTGGTTTGTTTATGCATCAGATAGGTAAAAAAGTATGGTTGTTCCCATTAGGGTATGCCATTATTAGTGGTGTCATGTTATGTTAAAAATGGTCATTTGTTATTGCTGTGTTTTGGAATTAAGATAGTCATCCAAATCATTATCACAAACTAACCAAGCATTCCTTGTAGCATAACGAATCTTCTCTAAAAATTTGAACAAAACCCTTCCAGGAAATTTTGAGTCATAGTAACCTCCGCTTTAGAAGAGATACAAAGTTCGTCCACAATAGTTGTCATTCTAGGATCCAGACAGTAATCTGGATTACAGTCAAACTTTAATCATATGTTCCAGACATTATTCTTAACACTCTTTTTACAATTTCATTTGATACGTTTTTGAGTTTTTGTCTTGCTAACATACAGTCGTACAAAAAACTCGAAGAAATCACTCATAAAAGGAAGGAGTTTGTAATTGAAGAGGTGTGGCCAATCAAAATAACGAAAATTATGGTATTTTCTTAAATAACGTACTCGAAAAATTTAAAGGTTGAGCGATAAATGCAAAAGATTTGATAGAGAAAAGAAAACAAGGAAAGCAAAGACTATCCCTCGAATGACTCATAACGTGTTCAATCAAGACAGTGGCACACGCTAATTTGTTTACTTAGCTCCTGAAAATGTTTGAAGAACTGAAATGAGTAGAGTATTTCAAGGTTTTTGCAATCATGTCAACGTTTTCTCTCTGTTTCTACAGGGTTCATGCACATTGCTTTGTTAACAAATCTCAGTAATGTTTGCCCAATATTAATTTTGACGTGTCTGGATTTTTATAATTAAGTATTTCAATCTTCCTGTCTGTGTGTACAAGCTGTTAAATAAGCCAGTGAAGTACTACATACTTAAACCACTCTTAAATAACATCAAGACTATATGTGACAAATATTACGAGCTCTGGTCTCATAATCCTCACAAAATTGGCAAAGAAAAACGAAAACAAATCAATAAACAATTTTTCAGGATGCCCGAAAGTGGACAGTGACTATATGGCAAATATTAGTATAGTTACCTCAAATGCAATGAAAATCAGCAAAATGTCATAAGTGTAAGAATTTAAGTATTTTAGAGGCAAACTCTTAGCAGTAAAGGCTAGTACTAGCACTCCACTTTCAGCATGTAACTCTACCCCTTAAAAAAATTCCTTTACATGTGCGTTGAAGTAGTCTAAACATACAAGTACAGGCTATTTGTTCCGGTTCACTTTAGAACCTATTTTCTCTAATAGTAGACCCCCTCTATTACAAAACCTTCTCTGCTATAAGACCTCTGAGCTTCGAAAAAAACCCGATAAATATTTTATGTTACTACACCTTTGAGAAAAGGACGTGACATACAATGAATAACGATTTATTTTTTAAATCTCATCTGCTAAAGTTTTAGTCACACGCATTCCATTTTGACGCTATGACGGACCGTGAAAGTCAGCAGACTCCAGAACTGTGCCTAACAGAGGCAGATGGCAGTGATGTAGAAATTATGTGAAATGTAGACATTATTCCAGTAAAAATGGTTAGCAACGCTTTTTTTTTGTTCATTCTCGTTATGTAAGACCCCGTCAATTACTAGACCGTCTCTAATATAGAAACCTCCATTTAAAGGCAGTAAATAAAATACAGACCGGTCTTAGCAGTAGGCCTCCGTCGATCGTGGTCGGCCATGGATGGAGCGCCCTAGGTCTCGCTGTGGTTGGAGTATCGTCTCGTGTGGCTGATGAGGTAGATGAGAGAGTGGCAGTCACGATCACATCGGCCGCATCTGTAGGTGGTCTCTTGTTGGGTGCTGCTATGCTCCTTGCGACGTCTCCTCCTTTCCTGGGCTTGGTTGTGGATCACCTCCTCCTCTGCTGACAACTGGCAGCGAAGAATGGCCCGCCATCTGCTGCGGTTGTCCGCCATACCCTCCCATTGTTGGTAGTCGATACCAAGTGCTCGCATGTCGCGTTTGCAGGCGTCTTTGAAGCGGAGCTGAGGGCGGCTGACGGTCCTCTTACCAGACACAAGTTCGCCGTACAACAGATCCTTTGTGATGCGGCCATCCTCCATCCTGCGGACGTGTCCAAGTCAACGCAGCCGACATTGTCTGAGCAGGGTGTACATGGAGGGAAGATCAGCTCGTGACAGGACCTCATTGTTTGTGATCTTGTCCCTCCAGGTGATGCCGAGAATGTGGCGTTTGTCTTTGCCTTGAGCCACGCTAGGTTAAACAGGCGTCCGTCTGACCTGGTGTGCAGGAAGATGCATTCTGTTGATGTTCCAAAGGCATGCCTCAGCATGACGGCGAAGAGGATATCGAAGAGGACACATCCTTGTTTGACTCCACTGACGATGTTGAAGCAGATGTGCTGCTGTCGTACTGCAATGTTCCTTTCATTCCGTCGTGGGACGATATGATCAGGTTACGCAGGTTTGGGGGATACCCTATTTTGGAGATGATTTGGAGAGGCCACTTCTGCTGACCAGATCAAAAGCCTTCGAGAGGTCAATGAAGGCAACACACAGGGGCTTGTTTTGCTCTCTGCACCTCTCTTGAAGCTGGCGGATGGAGAAGCTCATATCCACAGTTGAACGTTTGGCGCGAATACCGCATTGGGACTCCGGATAGACCAGCTCGGCCAGTATCTGTAATATAGACAGGATGACACGAGCAAAGAGCTTGCCAAAAATACTCAGCAGAGAGATCCCTCTGTAATTGTTGCAGTCACGTCTGTCGCCTTTGTTTTTGTAGAGAGTGACTATTTTTGCATCTCTCATGTCTTGGGGAACGCTGCTTTTCCTCCAACACTGGCAAAGACATCGTGCAGGGGAGTCAGAAGGGAGCTCTTGCAACGCTTGATGAGGTCCGGGGGAATCCCATCGTTTCCAGGTGACTGGGTTACAGACAGGTCTTATACTAAGACCGGTCTTATAATAGAGGAAATACGTTGGTTTTATAGTGAATATTATGCAATATAGTTCTATCGTTACACCTCACTATGGAGCATATTTTTCGAGGACCTATGTTTCCATAATTCATCATGCGTTCCATGTATTTTATATGTTACACAATGTATTTAAATGACGTAGCACTGATTATGCATTCCATTATTATATATACCAAATCATGTATATAGATGATACAAGACAAAATATATATTTCATTATTTATTTAAATATCACGTCATGTGTCTACTTCAAACAACAAAGACTGTACATTTTCTTTTATTTATACATCAAGTGGTGTCGATTCGTGTTGACCAAAAATTAGACAGTTTTACTGTCATTTCTTTATCATTATCTTAACAGCATTTGAATTTAAAATAGTACTCGAGTTTACTTGTAGACCCCCGTCTTTTTCCAAGTTATGCACATACAGAAGTCAATTCTTCCAGTCTCGCCAGAAAGCTACAATTGTCTTTTCAAGTGTAAGTAGACAATAAAATACAAGGATTAGGATAACACGATTACTAAAATTAGCTAATATATATTCCCGATATAATTGTCTGTTAATCCGCCTGAAAACAGCCGATATTTGTAGCCACAATTAGACATAACCATCCGACTTAGAGATTTGATAGCATTCTCTGTTAAAACAAAATATCACATTGACTTTTTAATTGATTCTTTGATCAAGCACGTCTACTTCAGACGACTTCCTTTCAAATATGACAACAATAAATGAACTCAAATTATTGGCATTTGTCGGATATGTGGATCATAGTATTTGGCGGGTTTGGGTGGTGGAAGCGGGGTTGAGGTGTTTAGCGTCTACACTCACAGCTTTGTTACGTATTTCTGTTTAAAATCTATCTGTCTCTCTCTCTCTTTCTATCTATCTATCTATCTATCTATCTATCTATCTATCTATCTATCTATCTATCTATCTATCT
>JANTCA010000292.1:2500-12810 GCA_024741275.1 Chironex yamaguchii
CGCTCTGTTACATTCAAGCTTAAGGTGCATGTGCAACAAAATTTGACCTTGGTAATTTTATAAGTAAATTAAAAATTCATATCAAAGGAAAAATTTTGATATGTTGCACAGCTTGGTTTGATAAATACAAATGTGCTTTTTACACAAAAGTCAGATTTCATGGTTTCACTTGCAAAATTTTTTCCTTTGCTTGATGGATCATACCGAGGATCTTATTTGCAGCCAATATGCTCTATTATCGAAAAGGTTATTGTTAATAAGTTAAAGCACAAGATTGCCTCTGTATGTAGAAGGACCATGGTAAACAAATAAATAATAATGAGTTTTACAATAACCAAGTCTCAAGGGGCCTTGGAGTAACTTTCAGATTGGGTATGGATGAAATTCAACTGGGTTACAGGAGGCATTGTGAGAAAGCACACTTTCAGCAGTTTAAGGAGTTTATGCCGTATGAGCTTAATAACAACACTATTTCAAGATTGAATTGAATAATTTCTATCTAGAATTACGAGTCCTAATTAAAATAGAAACACTACTGAAATGTTTCATTGTTGACCTTAGCCTGTTGTGATACAGCAGGCAGCTGACAAGAAGCATTCCCAAGATGCACTACTGTAAGGGTTGATGTCAATCAGTCGGATAATTCTCATTATTTGTGAGAGTCCTAACAAGGTGAAACTTTTGAAAGATGCCAAAATGTCTTCAAATAGTTGAATCGCGTGTTGCACCATGCTGATAAGTCGGGCTGATAATTTCACTTAAGCAATTTCATCATAAAATTCAGAGACATACGCAGTTTCAGCTTCCCTAGTATCAGGCTTTCCCGTAATGGACTTTAACAGCAAAGGTTCTAATTTAAGATATATTTGAAAATGTGACTGCTAAAAGCACTCTCAAATTTGCAAGATCAACTGGTTCAAAGTATATTTTTGCTAGTACTATATGATTACCTTTCACGTGAAAATGGTGTTTTAACAGTTAACAGTTGTCAAAGGCAGAAGAGTTTGGGAAGCTGCAAGAAACAAGATGCATGTGGAATTCATGATTACGAAGGAGAAGAATGAATTCAGAATTAAAACTGGATGCACATTTTAATAGGGGAGAATATCATAAATTACCCCTACCTCTCTTTCTTAAGTGAACCCTCTAGGACCTTCTAATTTGTTCTAATGTGTTGTAAGTCATGGAATTTTATGTTTACTACGCTTTAGGCAAATGTTATGTAATGGTGATGGGACAAGTCACTATGTAAATAAGCCTTATTCAACAGCTTTGAAGAGAATAATGCAGAATGATAGCAGCTCAACTGATGTGATCACATTATTCCGCAGAATTTTTATGAATTAGGCAGTATCACAAATATTCTAAGGAAGTCTATAAGTTTCAAAATTTACAATCTAGAAAACTCTATGTAAGTAAGTAAAACATGTACAAATATGTCTTGTGGGTGTAAACCAGGCCTAATCACTTAAGACTCTATCATATGGATACTTTGTCGCATCATGAATGTAATGCAATCTAGATTTTAGTAACAAAATCAGTGGTTTTTTAGTGTGTTACTGAGAAATCTTTGGGCAATTTACCCCTCCTTTTACCCCATGCAGAGGTCTTTCCACAAACAATTTTTTGCTCAGAGTTTCAAATAAGGAAGCTTGAAAAGATGAATAAAATAGAATTTCAAAACGTCTGCTGTACATGCACTTTTGAAAACACAAACGAATGTCCACCAAATGTTCATACCAGAAGTCAACAAGACTATGTTTACACTGCAAATTAACATTACAATCTATCAGAATGTCGTAAACAATATGTTTACAATGTGACTCAGATTTGCTTTGTACAAGATGATGCCAACATATAAGCAATTTTGTGTTTGCACTATAATGTAAAATATCCATATACACTACAATAACACTTAAACTTAATAATAAAAAAATGCAGAGTAAACATACTTGTCAGAGAGTAGTGATGGATCCACCAACCCTTGATCTCCCTCTTCCTCGTCACTAAGTCCTTCCATTTTTGAGTATGGTGTTGGTGGCTCATTGATCTTCATGTGGCCGTAATCCTTATTGGCAGGGTGGTATGTTTCTAGTATATTCATTTCATCCCACTTGACCTCAGCCCTAAGAAAAGTAAAGAATGACAAAAAATACACTTGGAAGCGTGGGAACTTTAAAATAAGGGTAAATGAGGATGTTTGTTCTAAAAGAAAAGTTCTGGTATTTACTTTCAGTGGTTATTATCCAGAATTCTTTAATGGGTCACTGTGATAGGCCTCTTGAGAAAATTGCATCACATATCAACAGTGGCCTTATGGGTGTTATTAGGACTCAAAAAGCAAACAAACTACCAGCTTTATATTTCTTCTAATGACACAGTTACTCTTGAAGCACTGCATTCTCCATACACCCATTTTCTACAAATTTCTACAAAGAAAAGTCTGCACCTACATTTGTCAATTAGTTTGAACATTGTCATCAATTGATCAGTCAAACAACCAATACATTTATATGTCAGTTAGTTTGATTACAACTCCGATCCTGGTCAGGAATCCCCTATCCTAGTCCTGACTGACAAGTGCCCAGATTCTAATACAGTTGAACAATATTTTTGTGGCATTCATATCTGCAGCAGCCACCTCTATATTAACTGGGAGAAGTTTGCAGAAGAAGAAGACTCCTTAAAAAATATTTTTGTAGTACAAAACTTGAAAATTGCCTTGAAAATTTGCGACATTGCGCTAAAAACATACTTAAAAGCTTTTTTCGTCTGACTCTCTTCTGAGTACGAAACGTCAGAAAGGAGAGTATATGTATATGGCAACCTATTTATACGAAACATGTATCAAAACTACCCAATCCTAACAAGAAAGGAAACAAAGAAAGAGAAAACAAAGAAACAAAACATTATTGGAACAGTCCAAGTGAAACAACGAACTCTTTCTGCCTACAGAGTACTAGTTTTCTTGTTTTAATGTAGACAGACTCCAGTACACTAAGATGAAAGGAAGATCTAGTTGTGCCAATTATCCGAACGTTCTTGCCGTTATACATTTAGCTGCATTTTGAATTTTCTAGTAAATGTTGGCATATGGCAGAATCACATGTTTTGGCAGTCATTTTTGCTTTGCAAGTGCAATACGGCTTTTCTCTAGGAGGAATTGATATGTACGTACAGTGGCTGGAATATGTTGTCTGATCCTGTCACCCAATCTTTAAGAAGTGCGACCTAAATATTGAGGTTCAAATCAGCACAGAAATTCACATACAACTAAGCTTTTTGAGTGATCTAGATAAAAAAAACTGGACTCCAGATCACGTTTTTGGTAATGAAACCTTCATAGTGCTAGTGAGGGGGTCTGTGGGGATAACCTAGTTACCATTTTTGGTAATGAAAGCTTCATCAACAAGCAAGAAAATCATTGTGGGGAAAAACCCTGTTGTTGGATAATAATACCACCTGGTGGACATTTGCACTGTCGGAGTGCTTCTAGTTTTTCACAGTTTTTGTGGCTACTCTAAAATTTTTACAAGCAAAGGTTTTATACAAATTTAGAATGATTCATAAAACAAAACATGCAGTGATTTAAAATGATGTGGATCACCTCACAGCACAACTTCTAATAAATATTGCATTATATAGTAATTTGCCTTTAACAAGCTCCTGTATAAAGACTTGTGGAATACTGTTGAAAGGAAATAACATTCACAAAACTACTATTATTTGCCTTCTTAGGGAATTTAACTTAAACCAATAAAAACCAACTCAATACCTGCAACATGCAGAAGCCATGAAATATTTTGGATTAAAGTGTGCTGAGAACCTTGCAGCATGTAGCTTAAATCAATGGGCAAAAGTTTTTGCTTCTTTGTAGATCTATACCCAACAGTCTGGAACCAATAAAATGTAAGACCCTTGTGATCATAAATATGTGCCGCCACACACCTAGAGAAATTAGGTTCCTTTACATCACTTTCCTCCCTCTCCCTGGGTCACCAAAACCACAACCCTAGATCAAATATGTTAGGCCCAAATTGCTTGCCTTGTTGAAAAAAGTCATTACAAGGAATATAATCTGTCATTCACCTACGAAAGAACCTTACGAAAAGGACAATAACTAGAATGCCAATTGTTACTTTGTATTCTATGTGTGTCGTAAAAAATGTTATTGTTTAAAAACAATCAATGTTTTTTTTCTGAAATATTTTACATGGTCCTTGGGACATGGCTCTACTTAACAAAAAATACATATGTCCCATAATGTAAAAGCAAACATTTGATTTGCAACTTTGAAGAGCAAAACAAATGCATGTACTCTATTCTTCACTTTTATACTTTGTCACAGGTGCCCTTGAGAAATACTATACACAAGTCAACCAGCTGGTAATAACACTGGAATGGTTGACAGGTTAAGCTAGGAGGCTCTTACGGAAGCTGTTTGTCATTGCTAGCTATAGGATAACTTTTGTTAAACATGGATTCATGTAGGCAGGGTCAGCATCCATACCATGGCTTCATTACTTGGGCTAGCTAAATTACCAGATCATGAGAAGGCAATTCAGTGCAGTGAAAGAATGGTTCATGTCAAACAAACCATGATGCTGGACCATACACTGTATACCTTTATGTATATTTTTGCATGTAACAATTGAAAAAAAGGAGTTGGGTCATATTGCCTATCACAATGGCATAGTAGATGTGCAAATGGTGTAGCCAAACTCAGGGTCATGTGACATGACTTGCAGTTAGTTACGTGTTTTCCACCTGTTATATGCTCTGTACAATTTGCCAATATTCTCAATTAACTCATTGCTTTCATTTCTTTTATTTCATTAAAACTTGCCATTTTTAACTTAAACACAGCTGCTGCTACAGACAGACATAGTTTTAAAATGTCAACAAGCCATTACATAAATCAATGTAGTCAATGGCTATGATATTACCAATGGAAAACACAGATCGTTTTTCTTTGACATGTAAAATGTTTAATTTAACAGAAAAATACAAATAAGAACAAGTGACATGAGCACTGGATGTTTTTGTGACACAAAATATATCAGATGACATGGGTTACGACAACAGAACACAATTTCATAAATTTTCATGAAAAGACAGACAACCTGAGTTAATAAAAAGAAGGTCTAACTTTGATGAAACAAGTGAATATAGAATACTAAACCAAGCCACTGTCAAGGTCAAGCTTTTTGCTCTGGCATTAGTTTACAGCATTGGCAAAAGCATGCAATATCCTCTCAATGCCAATGTTATACATAATATATTAGCCTCTGTTGTCAGAAGTCCTGCATGGTGGGTTCACATCCCAAAGGCGGAAGCAGGTTATGCCGACTAGATTCATACAAGATGGAAGTAGTTGGCACGCCAGACGTTACCAAACCAAACAAAGCATCTGTTTCTGTTATCTGGCAGCTCCCTGGTCTGTAATCACTCTGAGTCTGAACCATAGTGGTCAATGTGGAGTATGGTCTTACCAAATCCAGCAAGCATCTGTTTTCCAGTATCCTGTGGCTTTATGGTCTACTTTCCCTCTGTGTCTGAAGCATAATGGTCAGCATGGAATACCGTTTTGACAGTTTCTGTTGATGTAAAGCAGTTGTGGGCTAGCAGTTGTGGGCTAGTAGCTGATGGGAAAATTAAAGCTACCCAAACCTTTGTGAATCATGAGCTTTTGCCATCTCCCCCAAGGGAGCAACCCAACATGCTTTAAATGCTAAATGTTGTTTGCCTTTGGGACTCAACAATGCTGGAACACTGAATACTCATGGGTACAACGAATTACTAGTTAAGGAGCTCATTCCCTATAATATTGACATTTGCATGCTATCTGAAGTCTGCTAGGCTGACTCTGGCAAGAATGACTCTCAAGTGACTTTGCTCAACACTATCTATTGCCTGTTCTACTCCAGTAGTAGTTCATGTCATTATGGAGTCGGATTTGCTATTAAACCAGTTTTCACTGGCTTGGTTTATCCTTGACACAAGTATCTGACTCCCATTGCAGTTGTTGAATACAAAATCACAGTATTACTGGTGTCTAAGGCTGGGTACCGGTCCACCAGGACCAACATGGACTGTAAAAAGTTTATCGGTACAGTCCAAAAAAACCCAAATTATCGGTTTTGGACTAGAACAAAAATCCATACCACACACATAAGGCCTATCCAGGAAAATGAAAGTCCAGCGTTAAAATAGAAGAGATTTACCTTTTAATAAAAGAAGAAAATAAAAGAGTTTCCATCTCTCTCATAATTGCAACAATATTTTTCCATATTTTCCTTACCGATAGAAATGTAGCAATCAAAAAGAATAAGTTTACACATTGCATATAGGTTTGAAACTTGGGATTGAGCCAAAATCACAGATAATCATTGCACTGGTCAGTGGCACCATATTCCCACACTGACGCTGATTGCACGTCACTTTTCACTCAAGATGAGAAATTAGTGCCCAATCATATGCTACTAGTAGTAGGTTAGGGTAAGGTAAATACTACTGTGCAGAATAAGGTCCAGGTCCAAACCTGTACCTTACCCTCTGGATGAGCCCAACAGGTGCCCACCCCTATTGGTGTCTATACTCCAACTGATTGCTCGAGTGTCTATGACAAAGATTCCTTCTATCAAGACCTCCAAAATGTGACCAATTCAATTTCAAAGACCAACATGTTGGCAGTAACTGGTGACATTAATGCAGAAACTGGCTCAGACCAATCTATGTGGAGTGGTACAATGGGTCCTTTTGTGGTAAAAACTCTAAATGACACTGGAATTCAAACACTGTCTTTGGCTGTAGCCCATAATCTCGCTGTATGTATTACATTCTTTGCACATAAGCTATGCCACTGGGTACATTCATCTCAAATGACCAGAGGAGCATCAAATGCCTGGATTATTTACTTGTGAACCAAATATTCAGACGGTTGGTGGAGGGCATGCAAGCAACCACTGCAATGAAACTTACATACTCTATGATGAAGAAGAGACCATTGGGGCATGCCAAACTCAGTTAAATGGAATATCAAATCAATTCTGTTAACATTTGCATGCGCATTATATGCTACAAATAGCTTGCATTTTCCCTCAAGATTTTGAGATCAACTGTGCTGAATGTCTTCCAAATTTTCTCAAACAATACAACAAAAAATTTACAGATTCAGTCAGGAAAAGCAATAAACCTTCCACTGATTTTCCCATTTAATATCCCCCACAGTCTATCAGTAGAGACTTTGTTATTTTCCATATGTTTATCAAAATGTTTGCAAATTTGACTCTCTTATCTCTTGCTGGGTAAATTACGAATTAAGAGTGACTTGATGTAAGTTTAATCGATCTGTCATATCTCTATTACATGTTTAAATCTCCATATTTACAAGCACCTTTCATACTGATATGGGATAAGCATTTACATTCAGCAATGTTTGTCTTTAAAACAATGTTATTACCTTCACTACTCAATTCTCCACCTAGATGTTAATCTTTAAACCTTATGTTGTCAAGCCAGTTACCCTATTAGATTGTAATATTGTAAATTACTGTATCAGGAATGAAATATATATTCTGATATTTTCTAAGGTTAATGCAGTGGATGTTACGTGTTAGTGTCTTCCCAATTGATGAGAAATAATCATTCATTATCTTTGTTTTGTTTGAGTCATCTGTTTATAGTTGTCCATTCCTATCAATGATTGTTTCTACCTTTTTTACTCCCTTTTCTGTTACAGTTTCATTACTTCCCAGAATCGTTTCAGATGATTAGCCTTTTCAATTTCAGTTTGAAGGCTTTTTTTGCCTCTGTTGCCAACAGGTTTGCTAAGTTCCTTGCTTTTGTGTGTCTTTTGTGCATTTGCTGTTCGTTTTTCCTGCAATGGATGCTGAAACTGAAGTTCCCTCAATAAATTTTTTGTCAGAGTCAGACAATTGTGTTAAGCACATTGGGAACTTTGTCATATGGTTGAGAATGTAAACTAAACTGACCACACACAGACTTTCTTAGGAAAGGTGTACGATCACAAGCACACACCCTGGCACATGTGTGTAGCTTCCCAGGTGTATAGAATATTGCACATCCTCATTAACTCAAAATGGAGGTTGTTGCTATCAGCCATGGTTGGCTTCAGGAGTGCACTAGTTAGCATTCTTGCCATACTCTTCCCACAAAAGCCTCACTCAAGATATTAAATTTAGTCTAATATGGACCTTTAACATGGTCAGAGAGCAAACGTGTCTGTGGTGGAGCTGCAATCTCACGTACAAACCTACAAAACCAGGATGCATATCAGTGACAAGCTATTATGCTATAGCAATAACAAAAACAACTTATGAGGAAATCTAAACATTTTAAAATATGAGTTATTGTTTACGAACATCCTGAGTCCTACTACCATTTTAAATTAGGTGCTTACAGGACACAGAGTCAAAACAACTGTTACTTGTAACAAAATATTTTGGTTAAATAAAGTTGAAGGCAAGGATTGGCATACTATATCAAAATCGTCATTATCATAAATTATTACACAATAATAAATCACTTATCACATGCCTTCCACATACATTTTTCAATATGCACGTAAAATTTCTGACTTAAAGCCCTTTTATGTGGTTTTCTCTATTCACTATAGCATTTGACCAATACAAAGGGAAGTTACGTTGGGAGGATTTGATTTATACCAACAATTTTACCTTGGTCAACAAGAATCAACCTTCAAAACAGAAAAGTAATGCTTAGCACCAGTAAAGGAATGTATAGGCTTTTATAGTGGTTTAGCCAATCAGGCAAAATGAAGCAGAGTGTTTGGCAAAGTAAATGAAGTACTATTTAGGTCAGAAACATATTTTTAAAAAATGAGCACAAGAACATGAGGTATATATAGAGAGTAAAATTTTTTGGCATTAAATTTGTAAAATTATGAACAGCCCCAAAACAAAAATTAATAACTTCTTCACATGAAGAAGTTATTAACAAATCCAGCTCAGGGTATGTTGGCCTTTGGAAAAATAAGCATTTTCGACTAATCAAAGACTTACTACATATTATATAGACAAATAATTTAAATTCTAAGTAAACACTGCATAAGTTTATGATGCCTTTGCTACTGCATCAAAGCAAAACAGATGACAGCAATATTCCACAAGTGCCTTTAATTCAGTTTTTTAGGGCAACCTTTGGAACAAATAGTAGGCTTGGTAATACTGCTGGACAGTAAAGGAATTGTGAAAAAATATTGACCTTACCACATCTTAAGTAAACTGTGGTAAAAACAATTATATATTATTGCTATCTACAGCTAAGCAATGTGCCAAATAAATTCGTACGATAAAGGAAGGCCAAATTTAAGGATTGTCCAACCATCACTATTGTATACAATATTCTTAAAGCAATAAATCTAGTCTATTTTGAATTTCATTCATTAGAGTGAAAAGAATGCAGCTGTCTTGAAGTAATCATGGCAGAAACCTCTCTTTGCTGATTGGCATGGTTAACAAATAGATCAGACAATAAATATTTAATGCCAAATATCTTCCAGCAGGAGTTCAACAAAAACATCAGGTCCATGGATAAGAACTTCGTACAATGAACTGAAGCAGACAAGACTTGTATGTCATACCTCTACCAGTGAACACAGTGTGATCTATCTTAGATTAGCATCATTGATGAAGAATTCAAAATGCAAAAATGCTGCTACGCCAATTTAAAATGCTTCTGCTGCGGTTGGCATTGTATTAAATCAAATGAAACAGACTATATACGTTATATAATCATTTTAGCAGTCACATTAATGCATATGTATATAGATACAGAGGGAGCCAACCAGGATTAAACTTTCAAACCATTGTGAAATTCTGACAAAATATACATATATATTCCAACATACAGACTACACCCTCATAATAACAGTCAAGGCACGGTCAGGTGGTACCTCAGTTGGAAGTTATCAATCATTTTCAAAAAGGAATACAGGCTTTGAAAAAGATTTAAAAGTTCACATTATAAAGAGAATGGTTCAGGACATGTATAGAGTTTTGGCAGCACAGTACTATTATTCTTTTTGTCTGTACTATTATAAGAGTAAATGTTCTGTGCATGTTATTAAACTTTGACCATTTGGTGACAAGTGTAGCTGTTCCTGTGTGCCTTGTTGTACTTGTTAGTTATGTGTTGCTTTATTCAAACAACTAAATATATTTTAAAAATGTACAAACTTCTTGTGACATATGCTTTTTCTATTTCTCAAGATGTCACATCTGCTCTGTACTGGAAACACCTACTTTTTAAGTTCTGATAAAGCTCTG
>JANTCA010000293.1:0-12809 GCA_024741275.1 Chironex yamaguchii
AATCGACTGTTCAAAGTGTATTGTTATATGGTGCAAACACATGGACGCTAACTAAGGCTTTGGAGGCAAGACTAAATGGTACTTACACAAGGATGCTGAGAATTGTAAAAATGAATCATGGAAGAAGCGTGTGATAAACTCCCAACTGTATACAGGACTTCTAAAAATATGTGATGTCATCAAAGAGCAGAGGACGAGGTTCAGTGGACACTGCTGGAGAAGGAAGGAAGAAGTTATCTTAAAAGTTCTTCTTTGGGAGCCTCTCCGTGGAAAACGATCTAGAGGTAGACCATCACGAACATTCATAAATCAACTTGTTGAAGACACCAACATACCCAGAGAAGGCCTTGGTGCAGCAATGAATGACAGAATTCTCTGGAAAGAGCTTGTCAAGACAATCCGATCGAGCTTGATCCAGTGAAAAAAAGTGCTGTCTTGTTTGGAAAAGTCAGGGGCCTACAACTATTTACAACATAGACCTGAACAACAATATATGGAAGCATTTTTTGCCTGGGCTATCGCACCAATATAGCAGCTAGTTTCAGTACTAAAAATTCATTAAATGACAGGCAAATTTGAATACTCAATGCCCATACTCAAATTTTTTTTGATGTCTCTTTGAAATAAAACTGTGTATAAGTATATATAGGTTCATAAAAACGTAAAAAATGAATGATTGAAAACAATTAAAAACAAGTTTTATCTGCACTGTTTATGCATGTAAAAGTCTGCATCTCTATTACATAATCGAATATTAGCTATGCGCAAGAAAACAAATTAAGGTTACGTGAAAGTGATTTCTGATATTCAAATATATGATTTCTATTCCGTCAGTTTCAACAATTGAGATGTAGTCGGTAGAATCGTCATCAAAGCTCAACTGCAGGAGTGTTACATATTTCCTGTAAACAGGATTTAATTTTTCAACTTCCTTAGCAGTCTCCCATCCAGTACAAAAAATTCCTAACGTTTTCGACTATCTGAGCATGTGACTATTTTTTTGTAACTTGTGCAGTTATGACCGTTTGAGTTGTATTGAAATGAGAGCTAGATTGTTGTTTTTCTGAGAAACAAATCGTACGTCCAGGGCGGGAGCCGAACCCGCGTCCTTCTGCTCGCCGGGTTGATGCTCTGACAACTGAGCTACCGGGACGTTTTTTCTCAGAGGTGGATTTGCGGTCATGATATGATGACTGCGTCACTACAAGCACTTCCTTAAAAGTACCTTGTAAGTCACCATTAGACTATTGCAGATGAAATTCACATGAAGAGAAACGGAGCAAATTTGTGTATCCCCGGATAAAAAATTGAAGTCTTCCGGTCCTTTAGCCGGAATTGTTTTCGCTAGCCTCGTTTTGATTTTCATATGTTGTGACCATCATGAATGGGTTGAGGTGATCACTGTGTTGCCTTCTCTAGAAAGCAACCATGTTTCGATTTAGGAAAAACAAAGGGAGAGATGCAGGAGTCACCGTAAGAGATGGTTTATTATTTTTATACTTTCATATGTAATGATCACCATTTTTGAATTCAAAGTTTGGTGAATGTTTGAGCTTTGAAGGTGTGCTGATATGGACTGTTGATTTGTTGTCATGTAAAGTCCTGCAACCTTGTTACAACCACTCACCTTGATATGATGACAGTGATATATTAACCATCTTGTCCATGCATGTATTCTTCTTGGAATGTGTTATTTCCGTTTTTTGATGCCACTTGACGTCAAATTGTGGCGGCTATGAGCTCGGTTGATGAAAATTCCATATTTTCCTGATTTTGAAACACTTAGATAAGATAGTCTCGCCTCCTCGACCTGTTGCTCTTTCTTGTCCAGCAGGGCTAGGGCATTATTTACAAGGAAATCCTGGTTTTCTTTAACAGTCTATCGTTAGTATGGTATCAAGCCATTTTCACTTACGTATTTATGCTTCAGGTAACTAGACTCCGTAGGCCGTAGCCTTCAAGCTCATTTATTGTTGTAAGTCTTTATCTCATGATCAAGACACGTTGAATTTACCAGCTCGTGTTCATAAGGGCCCTGCAGTAAGTACGCCGTGGTGTCAAGAAACAAATTTTTAGTTTTGTTTGTTGCAAATTACTTAAAATGAAGCATTCTCTTGATCAATACCTTGATGAACAATAAGTTCATTGAAATGGCCATTGATTGAATAGTTGTATAAGAAGCTTAAAGCAACCTTGTGGGTTAAGTTAAGTGATTTGAAAAATAAATGACTCTTAAGAGCTTACTTATCCAATTTAAAACTGACAAGGACATCATACAATACCTGTTCTTAACGTAGTATAGTTATAGGAAGAAGGATTGTGAGGATAAAGAACAGAGTTTACTCAAAGTAACTTCAAACAGTTGATGTAAACCAAGTGGAGAAGGTGGTTAGATGTGGTACGACAAGAATCATTTGAGCCTTCATGCATTAGGATAGTACAATAGAGATGTTATGACATTCACAGATTGGTAATCCCCCATAAATGTAATTGGGTGGTTGATGCACACCTGAGAGAACCTTAAAATAGTTTAGGCTTTCATTGCTAATTGTTGAACCAAATGTTTTGAAATTCTGAACATTTATGAGATCCTGTGCCACTATTGCATCAATGTCCACAAAGAGTAAGTGGTTTATTAAGATATATCTGCTCGTACAAGTTCAAACATCTATACTGGGGCATCACCAAGGGACAGAGGCAAGGAGATGAATCCTTGTAGGTTTCTAATAGTGAGTCCAAAGAAGTCAAAATTTTCACTTCATGATTCAATATAGATTTTCTGGATGATGTGATCAAATTTAAGATTATGCTATGGCATGTTTACCTGAGACCAGACAATGACCCTTGACTCTTGTCTTGCAAAAGCCGTGTATTGGGATTTTTACTTTCAACAAGGATATGACCTAAACTTTATTAGTATGAAAATAAAGCAGTAGATCTAATTTTCCCCACCAACTGACCATTGTTGGTACTGTTGCCCTGGTATTGATCGTAACTATAGGCACTCTGTTATTTGATTGTAATTCTTTGTTGGTTAAATGCCGATACTTCTTCTTTTTCTTGTTCTTCCTCATCTTTCTTTTCTTCTTCCTCTTCTGCAACAAGTGATCAATGTAGCAAGTTCTTTAGTCATAGCAATCTTGTTTGAGCCCTCCTGTTAAATTGAGCAATGTTCCCTTTTGTCAGTGACTTTAACATTTTACTTCTTGGTCTTCTCCCCCTTTTCCCTTCAAACTGTCCTCAGGAGACTTTCATGCCTAAGCTTGTGCACTACCTACTTGTCTTTTTTCTTGTCCACATCTCTCCAGCACCTGTTGCTATGTGATTTGTATCAATATGGATATATGACAAGGTGCTTTTCTGTATCATTGATTCCAAAGTTAAATGACCATTAAAGTTGTAATGAGTTAAGAAAGAAGGAGCAGTAGTAGGCGCAATGAAGAATAAACATTTAAAGTTCATGTTGGATCGAACATTACTACTGAAAGAGGGATTTTAGTGGAGGCTATGGTTGCTTTCCTTGAGGATTGCAAGCAACTGAAAGGTTGTACAATGTCGTTATACATGTCTCCTAGTCAATATGTATTGTTTTAAGAATCTTGGTGCTCTTGAGTGCCAGACTATCTGATGATACTGATTCCTGCGAAGGGAGAATGGAAGGTTTTTTCTATAGATTAGAATGTGTTACCTACTCTACATCATACAAAACATGCTGGCATGTCATCCACAAGCTTCATCGAGCTCCATCACTATGTGCCTTGGAATAGTATGGGACTGAAGAGTCTCTTAGAACACTTGACTCTGCTTGTTAGGAGTTTTCACCGATGAGTCAGAATAGTCTGAATTTCATGGACGGAGGGGAAAACAAACTAGTGAGTCCTGATATCATTGTCAACATCATAGAAAGGAAAAGGCTGAAATACTTTGGCATCAATTCAATTAGCATGTATTATAATATAATTAAATTGATGTTCTAATCCAGACATTGTCAGACATGAGTTGGCTTTGGTTACCATGTTTTTGAAATTTTTCTGTTGGTAACTAAGCCCACCCTTTAAACTTCAATATCAATTTTTTTGAAATTATTAATAAGATTCTTCATGAAACAAAAGATACTGTGAAGATCATTTGGTAAGGAAAGATATATGAGAAGGGAGCAAGTGGCAGATCTCTAGCAAGTCATGTGGAAAACATCAGGAAGACAACAGGATACATCATTCAGGAGCTTTTGATAGAGACCTGAGATATGGGAAGGTGGCAGGAGTTTGTCCACGATACCACAAGGAGGTGTTATTAACCCGATGGATGATGGGAGATTGTTTTATGTTTATAGTGTGTTATATCACCCTCCACAAACTCACGTATGAAAATTCTACTTCTCAGATAAAAACTGAAGTTGGCACAAGATCAATAGGAATATAGAAAAGGAGTCCAGCAAGGAGATGTCCTGTCAGGACTGTTGTTCTGTGTGGTCATAGCTGTTGTAGTATGGAAAGTTGAGCTAGATTGTGAGTCAGGCTTCACAATTGGTGGAGAACTGATCTCAAACCTAGCCAATGCTAACAATATCACATTGACAAATGAATCTGAAGAGAATCTTAATGCTGATTACTTCCACAATTAAGAATCCTAAAACTATTTGGGAAATCAAATTCTGGCTTATGAAAAGCATGTCTAGAAGGCATGGTAGAGGGAAAAAGAAATAGAGGAAGACCTCGTAAATGTTGGCATGACAACATAACTTCTTGATCACAACTAAGCGTTAATGATTTAAACACTGCTTGTAAAACCATAATTTGTGAAGAGTAATTTCTCATGTTAGTTCAAAATCTAGCTTAACTGGGGCCATTGACACATGATGATGATGTTGTGTTTAGTAGTATTATTCACAGTTGGATTAATATTGCACATTTTGGTATTTTCTGTGTTATTCAATGGAAGTAAAGTTATGATTGTGACCACCAGAGGCTTGAACCTGGATTTCACAACTGCAAATATTACTCCCTTGCTACTGAGCTTAACAGCTCAGTAGAAAGGTCAATAAAGATGTCATTCAACCCTGTCATGAGACCTGAGTTCAAACTATGGTGGTTACAGTTATAGCTTTCTGTTATTATTTAGTTCCTACTTAAGCCCTAAAGTCTTCCTGACCCCCAAAAGAAATCCAACATAAAAATCAGAAGTCTAGTTACCTACCATCTGTTGACATAATCTTAAAATTGTTGTTAGCCATACATTGTCAATGTAAAAATAAGCAGTTTTATTCATGGAAGTCCATGTAGTCAACGTACTTTTTCATTTGATTGGTTCAATTTGTTCATCATAGAGAACATTTTAGAGTTTGAGGATTTTAGGTAGAATACCAGGAAACTGGGGGTAACATTATTATTGGAATGAATGTATGGTGTATGATGTCAATGTCATGTCAACTCAAAATTAGTGTTGCTTCTTGGGAACAATGATTTCCTTGCTGTATAAAATTTTGGTGTTTGTGGTCACTTCTGCTTGTAATCACTCACAATTCCCACCCAAGACTGCAGGTTTGAGCTTCAACGGCAAAAGACTTTTGCTGTTTCCATTGCCAAGCCCATAGTTGTTTCATGGACTACTCCAGAAGTGCCATCACTACTGATAGGGAAAGCAGCAAGGAAATAATCCAAGAGTTAGCTTAAGCAATAACCAAATCTATGACAATGATAGCTGTTCTTTCAAGCCTGAGTATAGAACTAAAGATCAGAACTGGTGGTAGACATTAAAAAGTTGACTGAGATTTTAATTTCACATGCTCGATGTTGGATGGAAGAAATTCAAGAGGAATGCTCAGAACAAGACCATGAAATGTCATCAGGAACCACCTAGGACTGGACAGCAGCATCTTGGTTATAACAACCATTCTCCCAGGAGAGCAGTGAAAGGCAATGACCATCAATGCCATCCAGCATAGCATCTGATTATGGTCACCTGCACCTGATATATATGTTAGGTGCCTTTTATTGCTGTAAGTGGGAGTGGTGGACAATAAGCTGTCAGAGCGTATTTCAATAGAAAAACTGTATCAACTCACAACCTTAGCAGCTTTATCTTTGGAAGTCCATCTAGTCAATGTTCTTTTTCATTTGATTCGTTCAATTGCTTCTTTGTAGAAAAATATAGACAACTGGTGTAAAATTTCATCAATAACTTTTTCTTTGGCCAATTAATCCATTGACAGCAACCATTACCATGAAATAGGTATATGTCAGGCAACATTTAGTGGTATGCATCATTGACTCCTCTATCAATTTTAATGTACAAAGAGTATCAATTTCCATGCTGATGGTTTACTGTTTAGGCCAGAAACACAATTTTTTTAAACTTAATACATCAGAAGACCTTGCTGGTTATCACCTCTATGCCACCTGGGCCAGATTGCACCTATTAACATGCATATTTAGTGGTAATATTTAAAAAAGAAAAGGTATATATACAAGTTTTAATCCGCCTTATTACTTCATATCTATTTTGTCACAGGGTAGTGGCCAGGCTGCACCTGTGTCTGAGGATGGAAGGGAAGACCAGAGCGAAGCACAGGTACACAGTTTATTGTCTTCTCATTTGCTTTACCACAGCATGTTCACTTGAATCTATCTATCTATCTATCTATCTATCTGTCTGTCTGTCTGTCTGTCTGTCTGTCTGTCTATCTATCTATCTATCTATCTATCTATCTATCTATCTATCTATCTTTCTTAGCATAGGCTTTGTAGGTATGTACATAGCCCTTGCTTTTCTATTTTATTGATTAGATTATCCCTCCATAAATGAATTCCTTTGATTCAATTACCTTAATTCTCTGTATTTGTATATGGTATTATTTTCATTAATTTTCAGGACCAACGTATTTTTTATGTAATATTGTCTTATTTGCATGCAAGTTAGTTATGTTTTATTATAGTAAATTGTATTTTGTATTTATGAGGTCTGAATGGATGATTTTGAAGTACATGTTTAAATTTTTGTTGACGCAGGGCTTTATTTGTCCAATATGCAAAATGGCATTTCAAGGCCCTCTTGAACTCCAGACACATTTTGAAGTCTCGCACACAGATGGAGGGCCATCTCAGGTATTTACTGCCCTACTTTCCTTTGTATTTAAATGAAATAAAAGACATACTAATGAGAGATTTACTTAAACCGGCAGTTGCTCCTTCCACTTTGCGACTGAAAGTAGTTCACATTTCTACTATTGGTCTCATGAACTGTATCTGCTCCTGTTGATATGTTACAGAAATTATAGTGACATCTGTTTGGCAGCTAAAACTAGATCTTGTAAGCTGAGATACGGAACTTTAAACAAGCTTCTAACACAAAGGACTGTTGCATAATATTTAAAATGGATAACGAACACTGGACGTCCAATATTAGAATGTTTGGATTAGGTCCTTTTCTGCTGGTGCTGCTGTGTTCCCATATGCGTATTTGTCGACCTGCTTGGCTGACTGACTAACTTATGTATAGACCAATAAACGGAATAAATTGTTGCCTTGCTGGCTAAATACGTGAGTGGCTGAGTGTTTAATCTCCTTCTTGCCAGGCTACCTGACTTACTAGTTGTTTGGGTGGACTTCTGACGACCTCACCGCCTGCCCGCCCCACTGACCTTCATGTTGATTGACCAACCAATCCACTGATTGGCTGACCGTCTGACAGACTGATCAAGGGATTGTTCATTTTACCATGCGGCATGTTTATTCCTTTCAGTAACAATATAGATGCACAATAAAAGATGTTTTTGGTAATATTATGTAGGTGAGCAGCGTCATGTATCGGCAAAGTAGACATTTTCATTTTGTCTATCATAGCAGCCATCCACCGACACTTCACCACCTTTGATATCATTTGAAGATCGACCAACTAGCCCTGATGGTGCTGAAGCAGAGGCCATCAGAAGACCAGCATCGGAGTCAACTTCATCGGAAGTTTTACTTCTTCAGCAGGAATTAGCAGATCTCGCAGCCAAATTAAAGGTAAGATGGGTGTCATCCATAGGCGTTCAAAGGGACTGATTTCTCTACGAACATTTCCTGACACTGGGTTACAACAAATCTGTAAAATACAACAAATTTGTAACTTTCAGCTCTTTTGAAGACGATAACAATCTTTCCGCTAATTTTCGACCTACAAGGCCTTAGTCATGCGACAGCATGAGGAATACGTATAACAATATATATATAGATATACATTAGTCTTCATCAGTTACTTTTTCATATACATATATATTTGTCAAGAGTGGGCATTGCCACAATAGCTGCACTAAGTGGGAGCCGACCGGGCTCGAACTTGCAACCCTCAGACTCAAAAGCCAACACTCAGACCTCTGTGCCATCACGGCACAAAGGTTTGGTGAAGGATATTCAAAGTCCTTGGTATTACGAGACGAAACCCAGCGGCGGGTAAGGGGAAATTCATTAATATTTTTTTTTAGTGTTTCGGCTTAAGCCTTCATTGTGGTAATGCCCACTCTTGACAAATATATGAAAAAGCACTGTGTCTGTTGAGGTATTCTATATATCTGACACTGATATGTAGAATCCGTTTCTCTGCTAGGTATAGCTATAGGATGAAAGAGTTTGTTTTTTCACTTGGACTCTTCCAATAATGTTTTGTTTCTTCATTTTCTCTTTCTTTGTTTCCTTTCTTGTTTATGTTTGGCTAGTTTTGCTACATGTTTCGTATAAAAAGGTTGCCATATACAGGACATTGTCTGAAGAAAGAAGAGTCTTTAGCTGCTGAAAGGCTTCCCGATGCTTTTCATTCCAAAGCCATTTAATCTTTTTTTGTTTTTTCATAGAGTGGCTCTGCAATAGTAGCCAGGTTAGATGGCAAAAACTTTTCATAAAATTGTACTGAGCCTAACGTGGTGGCATCTTCCAAACATCATTAACCTTGGGTCCTTTTGCAATTCCTTCATGGGATAATAGGTGTCCCAAGTATTCGACATATGGCTGGGCAAACCGTTAAATTGTGTGGGCTCCCAAACACCTCTGGCAATGCCCTTGTCATATGCCTCTTCCAAATCCGCTTCCATGGCAAAACGGTACAGGTCTTGCCCTCCTGAATATTGGTTGAGCAGTAGGCTTGAACTTGACTTCCAGTTCAAAGTTTAAGGCAATTCAAAGTTTAAGGCATCCAAGATCAGGTTTCCACAAATCCTGAAAATTATCACATAATGAACGGCATTGTTCTTGCAGTTGGACGTCTGGTTTCAAGTTGCTGAAGACAGCACTACATTGTTCTGTAGCATTAAGAACATTGTCAACAGATATACCTAACTGTCTGGTAACTATCCGTCCAAGCAAATTCAGATCAGGAATCTCAGACACTTTAACTGTAAATTATGTGTCTCCTGGGAGTCCCTGACAGTTGCTTGGTGAATAAAAGTCCCCAATATCGGTAGCTTGTGTTCCCTAGCCGACTTATACATTTGACAGAATGCTTAGCGCTGTCTTTCACTGAAGCTTGCTTCTTCCGACAAACCTTTTGTAAATGACCCTTGATTCCACAGTAGTTGCATTCAGAGTTCTTGAAACGACATTCATTGGCTTTTTGATCTGTCCTTCCACATCGAAAACAGGTAATACTGGATTTTAAAGCATCACTGGCCTTTTCTTCATGATATGCATCTCCTTTTGGCTTTGCCTTGCTGTGATGTGTAACCTTGTTAACTGCCTTTGGCTTGTAACCATGTACTGTGTCCTTCGCAATTTTGGCAGCATCTTCTGTTCTGATTGCAAGCTCAAGAGCACAGGCAAAAGTCAGTTCATCATCTTAAACTTTGAATAAAGCCTTTAAGACATCTTCATTATTGACTGAACAGATGAAGTGTGAGCGTAGAGCTTCGTCCTGAGGATCCTTTATCGCGGCAAAATCACAATCGGCAGCATCTTGTCATACAAGTGCCACCGATTCTTCAAGTGTTTCACCAGGTTTTCGTCGCATTTGACTCCAGAACTTGAATCTTTCATCAAGTACAAATCTCTTAGGGTCGAACTGAGTCTTCATGAAATTAAAAATTTCATTCATTGTTAAATCATTGATTTGCTTTGGTAGAGACTGTTGCTTTGCTAAGTTACCAAGAAGTCTATAAGCATCCGTATACTGATCAATAAGGAAAATTTGAGACTTACAATCGTCTGGTTCAGAGTGAGCTCCAGCAAATGTGCAGAAACGATCCCAGTAATCTGGCCATAGTTTACTGGTAGAATCAAATGGTTCCAAGTCTGGTGTAGATGCCACAGACTGTGCCAGAAGGTGATGCTTTCTCATTTGAGCCATCAGAACCAGGTTTCGTTAATTTTAGAAGCATTTCCATTTGTTCCTTATGTTTCTGCTCCAAGGCATCTCTTTCGCCTTTTCGTTGCTGTTCCATGGCCTCTAATTGTTGAGCCACCTGCTGCTGTTGCTGTGCCATCTGCTGCTCCGAGAGTTTGATCAACTTAGCTGTTTCTGACATGATTAATGACAGGAATTCCAAAGTAATAAGTAAAAGTCCTTTTGATAATATCTTCTCAACAATCTACCTTATTTACAAAGCAGTTAACTACTGAAGACTGATTTTCCTACTGAAATCAGACCTTTTTACAATATGGCTTCTAGAACATTCTGGAATATGACATCATATCTAATTATAGTAACTCCTCGAAAGTTCTTAAAAATAGTTCTATGACACAGTCAATTCATGATAGGAAATTCCAGTAAGTTCTGCACTGGCACTGAGCCAGACAGCCAATATCAGTTACACAGATCTCAGTGTGGTAAGCCAATATAACCTAGACAGTGAGAACAAGGCATATGACTAATGAGTCAGAAGCTGTTGAAATGATTGCTTTTTGGAACTTGACATGATTTTCCAACAACCCCTCCCCCTGAAAAGCTGTCACAATCTGTACTCCCTTCTTGACCCTTGATGTGACATATTTTTGAATGGCCCCATAAAACAAATTCATATTTGAGGTGGTACTAGCAGTTTTTCCTGGTCTGCCACACACCCTGCATTTTCAGAAAGAAATGTGAGAAAATGGACACAGTTCATCTCTTCTACATAGCTTTAAGAACCTTGAAAACATTAAAACATACTTCAAGCTTGCCATAATGCAGGTCTGACAAAATGGCACTTAATACAGTTCTGACAAAGGACTATTATCGAAACAGTTGTAAATGTGCAATGCTATTCATTCAATAATCATCAAATCAATCGCTGAATCACCAATAGCAGTCCATCACACTTATCTGCACTGCTGTATCAAACACCAAGGTCATAAACAACCTTCTATTCGCATGTTCATTTCCATCAAGATTTTGATGTAAACTAAAGTACTTTCAGAAATTGTCAAATACTGTGATCATTGACTTGTATCTACTTTTAGCACTGTGTGCATAATTACATAGGGCTTAAAGCCATTAAACAAGAAGACTGTTCACAATTAAAGTTAACACCAGCTACAAATTAATTGTAAAAGTATTTAGGTGGGCGTTGTTTCATATATTTATCTGAATTTATTGTTTATTTATCGAGGAAGTATTTAGGTGGGCGTTGTTTCATATATTTGTCTGAATTTATTGTTTATTTATTGAGGAAGAATTTAGGTGGGTGTTGTTTTATGTTTCTTTGGATTTATTGTACGTGTTGTTTATAGTCTACTGGGCATACAGCAGGAATTAACCAATCATATTATTTTCTAGGACTTTCCAGTCTTCTTATTGGTTGTTGCATTTCTTCCGCATAGTTTTTCAAATTTTTCTGTAATTGATTTGTGTTGCAAAAGTATAAATTGTTGGTGTAAAATGAAAAAGTTTTAAGAGATCGTTGTGAAGTTCGAAGTGAAAATTTACTGTGTTAGGTAATCCTGCGTCTCTCTCTATGTTACAAGGATTTCATCTTTTAATATAGTTAGACAACGTAGTGGCCAGCTTACTAGTACATGAAAACACATTAAAGATAAAGGAGTAAAGAAGGACTGTTAGTTAAGTAGATTTTCATTATATGTTCAAAGACACGTTCCTTTTTTAGTGTAGCAAACAGAATGAGGATTTTGTAAGCATTGACAGCAGAAACATGGTTTTTGGTTCAAGGTAGTTCATTGTTCTTCATCAGTCTGTTGGATCACTGATATGCTTCAGGCATTAAGGCTACAAATTCTCATGGTCTGTAGGCGAGTTTGTATTTTTAGTTTTCTGCATATTGAAATAAAATGTATTAACAGAAGTCATGATAATAAGGTTTTTCTCAAAAGAATTTCCTTGATACCCCATTGCATAATCAGGACAAAATAGGTAGGGAGTTGGGAGACAATCAGGCAGGACTCTCTCCATTAAAACCAAGCCGCATGGCAGGAGTTCTGCAAGCAGCATCAGATCTTGTCGTAAAATGCAGTTCATAGGATGAAGGGATGCAAATTGCCATCACACTACTTGCAGCCCTGATTTTGCTCACAACAAGTCCTAGCAAGGAATCTGGACCTGTCCAATGACAACAGCAACTGGATCAATGTTGTTCTTTGTTTTAAAGATTCTGGTGGCTGAAAGCATCAAATGCCAGAGAAGCCGTTACTTGAGTGGTACTTAAAATTCATTCCCACATATTCATTTACATTACCAATACTTTCTGCTTAACATATCATATGCCAACTATGGTCATGAGAATAAACCATAGGGTGATTCCATATAAAAGAGGGACAAAAATTAAATTTTGAAACCCACCACCTCAGATTTTAACCAAATTTGGACCAAATGTTGCTATGTACGAAATATAAAATACTGCAAAACTCAAG
>JANTCA010000294.1:0-12809 GCA_024741275.1 Chironex yamaguchii
TGATTGGTTAAAAGAATGTAATCGCTAAAATGGCGTCTTGTTCAAAACTAATAACTGGAACTAGAACAATTATCGGCGATTACAACTAGTAAATAGTGATTATAGTTCCAAATTATGGAAAGGACTAGTGACTTACAAATACATGACCACACGTAAGTAATAACTACAACAATTTTTTATGATTAAATGTTTTAAGTAAGATCTTTGGGGCATATTTAGTGGTCCTTTTATCCATTACATTCGATGACGTCATTTGATCGCCACGAGTCTTTGTCGGAAAATTTTGGAGTTGTGCCCCCCTTATGAATTCCTACCCACAACGCCCCTGGTGTCTCCCTGCATCCACCAATCCACCTTCAATGGTACTTCATAAGCCCATTAATAACCCGTACGTCATCCATATTACTACCCATCCATTCCATACTGTTCATGTGGCACTATTTGACACAATGTTCCCAGGATAGTTCTGCTTTGCAGGCCTTAGATTTATGACCTGAATTTTGCACTTACAACAAACTAGATCTTTGTCCTGCAATGATTTTGACTGGTGAATGTATCTCATGAAACATCTTACCAGGTTATAATCATGGATTAAAGACTAACAAAGTCTTCTAATTGTTGAGGAAAGGACTTATATGCTGAGCTAGAAATCAACTTTTTAATGCGTCTTCTCTGATACTGCACTGCTTTGCCACAGAGGACAAAACCATCCCAAAAGTAGCCATGGAACGATATTTCCATTAATATTATCCATGGAATCCGGTATTGAATTCCAATAAGCACTTCAGATGCTGAAAGAGACTTTCCAGAGATGAACCTACCTTGCTCACTAGCTAAATCCGCTCTTGCGGTGACAACCTGATCATCATTTATTTATAAATATAAATGGACGCCAGCAGACTCATGGAATAAACAAGAATCAGTTTTCAGGGCACTTTGGAGTCACAGATCAGCATTGACAGAGAAAGAGAATAATAGGTAAGAAAAAACAAGACTTAAATTCTCATTAATTTGTCGTTTACATGACTCTCAAATGCTAAATAGAAATGTCTAATTGTTTTTATCATGTATTCTTCTCTAGGTTTTATTGCCATAGTATATTGCAAGTTTTCATGGTTATTGAGACTTTGCTAATGATTTTCTATGCAGTTTATGACTGTCAGCTTTTTTGTGTCTGCCACATTGAAATATTGATTTTGAATGTCAAATCCCAATCTTGATTAAAGATTTCTCACAGAAATCCTGCTGGTCGGTGGACTGATTTTGTTGCAGCTTTCCTCAGTCTCCGACAAAGGAGAAGCATGTAAGTGCGCGGTCTGTTCGTTTGTTGCTTTATTGTTCTTTCCGTAGCAAGAGGCTTTGTTTACAAGTCTAGGGAGATTTCACAACCTGGACATTTTTACCATCTGTACTAACAGGCACACACAAATCAATGTATCTCACATGTCGTCTGCAAACCTTATATCCAATATTGAAACAAAAAATGCGAGGTCTTTTACAATACCTTGTAGAAAGGAGATGACAAAAAGTGAAATGCACAAGCTAAAAAGCTATCAGCGTGCTTCAGAACAGATAATGCAAAGTTTGGTAAAAATTTAATAACAATACATACCCATTAGCTGATGCCTTTTCACAATGAAAGTAAGTACAATGTAACAAGAAATACGCGAGGTCATACAGACCACATTGCCAATCGGAAAACAAAATATAAGGGGGAACCAATCCATGCTATCGTGGCCAATAGTTGGCCTTTGCACAATCTCACGATGAAAGACCTACGTGCATTAACGGCAAGAAAACTGAAGTAGCGATTCACAGGTTTTCATGACAGTTCGCCAGTATCTATAACACTACTGGAGCACCCAAATCGTTTAGTGCCTACGTCGAACACCAACATAGTATCCTTGTAATTGCCGACGCTTTACCTAGGAAGCTGTAGATAGAAGTTAGTTGCGACATATTAGCTTACATGGCAGTGTTACCTGATCATGTAATGCGTATAGTACGTACAAAGCTGCCTTCTGTACAGATCAACGTAGGCACACAAGCGACTTCTGGCAAGTGGGCTGCTTTATTTAACGTGTAAAACTCTAAGCTATGTTCAATCCTTCGGTTACAACCAGAAACACAGTTGGCTTGAAATTTGAGTTGTAAGTTTTTACAAGCAATATGTTCGTTTTGCATTACTCTGTTTTACATTCGGTATCTAGCTGCATTGTTAATGCGCCATCTATACACCTTTCTGCTAATCTGCTCATGTGTTTCGTGACATCAATACTCATCATATCCAGTTTATCTTGCGTTGATGTCTACAAACTTGCTGACTCTCAATAACTGACAGAAATTTTTAATTTTTGCCTTGTATTTCTAATAAACTTGGTCGATCCTCTCTCCTCATGACAATATTTGTGACGTCCATTCATGCCACACCTAACACATATTTGTAGTGTTGAGGTATTTTAGGCAATGCAGTTGTTTGTATTCAATTTTTATAATTGTCACAAGCCACACGAGAATATCTAATTCTATAAATACTAACCTGCCACGGACGTGGTGACTTTAACAGCTTAAGGGATTTCATTCGTGAGGCCTCTTGCTCTGAGGTCTTCAATAATCATGTTGACAATTCCACATCTCTTGGAGTCACCAATGTTCTCGATACTTTTATTATATCTAGCAGATTTCAGTTGAAGCAACGTTTACTACTACAATTTTCTACAATCTGTCTACTAGCCATTTACGAATTCCATATTGACTATAAACAATTACGTTAGGATAGTTGTCCTGCTAACAAAGCTACCTCTGGTGAATCTGGTGCGTTATTATCTTCTATTCCAATTCATTTTGATGGTCTTTATGTTCTATTTTCAGCTAAAGTCTTTTCGTCTGTCAAACTGATTTCCTGACTTCCCACTGACAACTGAAAACGTAGCAACTGTTACTGGCAATAAAATATCCTAAATGGCATGAGGATGTTTGGGAAAACATTATCCAATCTCAAATCTAATAATTGACCACAAATACTCTTCATTGACGTATTCTCAATTAAGAAATTTCCATCATAAAATTTTTTTTAGAAGAAGCATTTCATCCTGAATGCCAGTTGAAATATGTCTTGCATATCACAATTGAAACTGGCTAGGATTTTGTGACAATGCATTCTCTTCTAGCTGCTTAAAACACCACGAGAATCCAACGAGGTAGAAATCTCTCGGACTGTAGAAAAGCGACGCGAAAGACAATTGATAACAAAATCAATGGGCCTTCAAGTTTGGCTCGGTTCCTCATGTCATGCAGAATTGTAAAGATCCAAACAGTCACTCGAATGGCTCACTTATGTGACAGTCAATCCATTAGTGTACTTAAAAAGTCATCTCTCCTTACTGCTGTTCCTAGCACGTCTTGGATCCTCTTGGCTTCGGTCTTACTCTCACTTGTCTGCTGAGGAATTATAGCTTGTGGCTAATGCTCTTCATTGCAGAGCCAGTCAGGTCCCTTCCATCATGTTTCTGCTTCTTGTAACTGCTTTAGTGATGTTCCTCTTGTTGCAATGACAGACAGATTTTCACTCCCAGGGAAATATCTCCAGCTGGAAAATTCCTTTGAGCAGATCTTGTTGACTCAGTTTTGTACATATTGTCTGTAGTTCCCCTTACCGTTAATCCACTGTAGTTGTACCGTCAAACCAAACATAGCAATATCTCACGGGCAGTTTTACAAGAGCATTCTTGGTGTTTTCAAGAATATTAATGGCTTTGTGGCAGGATATCAACTCAAGTCCTGGCACAGTTTTATACCAGTCGAGATTTTGCAGCGATTATTCCACCGCTAACACCAGAACTTTGTCAAACCACTGCATAAACGGCAGCACAAGTCCCTTGTTAACTCACATCTCCAAAGGCATGTAGGTCAATAGAATCGACTTTCTCCCTGTGTGGTACTAACCTTCGTTGTGTACTTGTTGTATCCTTAAGACTTGACACAAATCTAGTCCACTGTTTAAACAAATCCTCTGGTAAGGGCTGATTCCATGAAAGGCTCTAGTCACATGTTGCATGGAATACCATCTATCCATTTAAAACCAATACAGAGACAACTCTTATCTTAATTGAAAGCCAGGGTATGCAGCGTACATTATTTGGTAATAACTATTGGAGGTCCAGGGTATGTGACTGATATGGTGTCGGCTACCTTGTTCCATAAACGTCCAAGCAGTTTTGTCTCATGCAGTTTGACTCCTAACTGCTGCTTAGCAAACGTCTGCTCTCCTTCACAATGCTGTGATGTCTGGTCTTCCAACTCGCTGGCTTTGGAATGCCACTTCTGTAGAATAAATCCAGCCTCCTTGTCAAAGATGCATAACAGTCTCCTTAAAGTGCTTAACTTCATTAATACTTAATCCACCGTTAATGACGTCATCAACATAGGGGTTGCTCCTAACTGCAGCAATGATGTCAGAGTAACTTCTTTCATTGAAGGTGAGGTGCTGTTCGATAGTGCCACCAAGTAGAAAGGGCGACTTATTAGGTCCTACTAGGGCTCTTGTAAATCTTAAAGTTCTAATCGTTTTATCCTTGATGTCTCTGACCTAGTGGAAGCAAAGCACATCATGGTCCTCTTCACAAATTCACACTTGAAGAAGCTTATTTCAAATTCCTAACATTGCTATTGGCTTGAATCTATTCCTGATTAATATACAGCAAAGTAAATTTTAAAGGGATGGTTCAGTCTCTTTGCACTCGTTCAGAGATGGGATTTGATGGTTTTCCTTGGTCAAAGGGTTGGTCAGGTCAACATTCTGCCGAATCACTGTTCTATGGGGAAGACAAAATACTCTTTCACTCGATTTGCTTTCATCTGGAACTTCCTCAATAATTCCTTCTTGAAGGTAGTCTTGGATAACGTTATTGTATTGTAGGAACAGGTCTGGCTGACTCCTCAGTTTCTTAAGGGGGCTTATAAGTCTCGCTAAGCTTCCTGTCTTGTTAGATGGCAACAAGGAATCGTTCAGCTTCCAGGTAACTTCTGTTTCATACTCCCAGCACTCCAAGTCTGCACAGTCGATCAAAAACGTCAGCTGAGGTTCTGGTAAGATACAAATTCAACACGTCGGCTTCAATACGAGAAACTATAATATTCATCTAAAGCATGCATGTTGTGCACAACGGAAATCCCAGACATTCAGCAGAGCAAGAAGGTGAAGAGATGGTGTCTGGGTACAGGACAAAGGACATGTAGTGACAAACGTTGTCTCGATACAGGACAAAGGACAAAGTTGTGAGTTACACAACTTTCAAAATTGCTAAACGATTTTCTACCAAAAATGGACAATTATCCCTAAAAATTATAAGATCATGTAAATTCAAATTACCGATGATATCAAGCGTAGTACGACAAAGAAAGGAGTTAAACATAAAGTAAACAGAGAGAAGCAGCAAATCAAACCAATAATAATTGTAATGATTCCTTCTGTAGCGTGCAGAACATTCTCTTGTTGAGAGTATTAGCTGTCATTGTTGATAGAAGCCAGGACTTGATCCTCCTCATTGCACTGAAACTTCTTTCTGCTATTGCTGCACCAAGTGGCATGCTTGTATAGAGCCTTAGAAGCTGATGTTACTGTGGTAAATACTCTTTTGATTTATACTTTCTGTTAAGAATCTCACAGATTGTTGAAACTTTGGTGATTCTTTGGACTGGTTCAAGTGATTCTTTTTAAAGACTTGATGAAGTCATGGTCAAAGCGTCGTTTAAGGGCTTTCTGGACGGCATCTATGGTTTTGTAGAACGATCGCCTTAATTCGTCTTTTCTGCGTAAGCTGCTGTCTTGGGCAGTTGGTGCTGCCATGTGCACAAAATAATCTGCCTGGTGCTCGTCTCTTTCGTTGTGCAAACAGTGGTTCTTGAGTATATCCTAGACTTTCTGAGTCAGCATGTCCACTTTGGCCAGTTGGTGCCTGAATCATGCCGTTAGCTCTCTGGTGCAGACATTGAACTCTGCATCTGTTCTAAGCACCTGGAGGCAAATCTAGAGCATTTTGATGCTTGCAGTAGCCTAATCAGCTGTTACTGAAGCACTCTGTAACTGTCGTGAGTTGTTTTGAAGACTTGCAAACTCGTACATGGCAAGAAGCTTGAACATGTCTGTAAAGGACTCAAGCTTGCGGATGAGTCCTATAGACTTAGCACGACATTGTGGGGTTACACTTGCATTAACTGATAGTAGCCTCAGCTTCTCTTGCAGTTCCCTGTTTCTCAATGACCACTTGTGTAGCAGTATACCTTAGTTAACTTCAGTATACCTCTAATGCTTTCAAAAGACACTCAAAATTTCCTTAAAATTTTGAATTTTCTTATATGTCAAAACTACGTCAAACTGATGCCAATGCTCAGATATTGCATGTTTCACCCACCAGCTCTTCGCAGACTTCCCTCAAAGAATTTTTAGTTAGAGCTGAACATTTAATTGCTCTCGTTTCGTAAAACGTTTGAGTATAGAAAGCCATTTTGCGATTGTTATCATTGCCATTATTAATATTATTAACAAATTCTACCACACAAAAAACTTAATAGACCTGACCGGATATGACAGAAAATCAATTCTGTAATAGATACAAAGTACAAATGGAATACAACATTGCTAAAACTGAGGAGAAAATTTCAAAGAACGACATCATATAACAAATGGAGAATGATTTTAACACGATAAGAAAAAATTGTAGCTGAACATTTAATTCTCTATAAAAACTATAAAAACTAAAAACTATAAAACGACTCAAAAGTAACCAGAAAAGCATAAAATGTGTAATAGACACAAAGCAAAATTCGTCATCTAAATACAAAATGCCTGAAACTAAATCAAAAACTTCAAAGAACGACAGCTTAAATCAAATCAAGAAAAATGTTAACTTCCTTAGCAGTAATTTAACCCACAAAGAAGGTCTTCTAACTCTCAAACGACTCAAAATAACCAAAGAAGTATTCGTTACGACATTCAAGATACGAATGGTAATATTCTAAACAGTAAAGACGTCATCCTCGAACAATCAAGGCTTATCCTGTGATAAATTCTGGTCTAGCACTACAATTCCTTATGTGTGACATCAAAATGCCAACTAGTCATCTCAAGAATAACATTATTTATTAAAAAGATATCTAAACATATAGAAAACCCCAAGGTAACTGTTTTCATCCTCGATTGGATGCATATTTCATTTCCAGCCTTAACTTTGTTGATTATAAATAAGTAGCCCAAACTGAGACTTGGATTGGAAGGTGCAAGAAGGCGTGAAATACAAGATTGGTGCTGGCAAAAACGCATTTTAGAATTGTAACTTGCTCTCGAGAAGAGATATAAACATTAACCTTAAGAAAACGTACGAAACTGTTATGCAATGTTAACAGTCTCTTTAGGGGCAGAAATCTTTGTGAAAGCAAAGTTAGCTGTGTGTTTTTGATACCGACATAACAGTCTTCCACATATGATAGTTACGGAGTCTTATCAAGAAACTCTTAAGCGTAAAAATAGGAGAATGAATATTATTAAGACATCAAATTACAAAATGTGTTGTGTCACAGAGACCGTGGCAATATGAGAAGGTTTTCCTTGTTACATAGTATTAATTTCAATTCTGAGATTATGTCGCACCGATTGTTCAACACGAGTACAAGATTACACTAATGAGCTCTGAAATAGTCATATGACCAAAGCACGACGTGGTTTTAAGGTGGATTTGATATTCTGGCGTCTTGAACGGCTTGTAGAAATATAGTAAGCATTAAGTGAATAAACCAAGACAAAAGTTAATGCAAAAAGCGTCATCTTGTTCTTTAACCATTTCAAGTTAGGATGATTAATTGGTCACTCAAATAAGGGAGCAGTGATAGAAACAGAATTTCAGGTGAACAGGTCAAAAACGATCTTGCATGAAAATACGTCCAGAGTCATATTACAAATGTGTTGTAGCTTTTCCAACATGAAACAATGCAATCAGTCATTGACACCAACCCAGTAACTTCTAAAACCGGTCGCTGTGTTTTGTATTTGGAAAACAAGTGTTGCCTTGACCAATTCCTTTCTTCCTTCCAAAATAAAAATTTCAGCGATGACGTTAACATCTATCTTGTAACTTTATTGATATTTCAAACAATTCCGTGCAAATTTTGTCGGCACTTTTGTGCAAAAGAATGTGTGGCTGTTTATAATTTCTTAATTGACAAGAAAACTGACAAGGAAACAAAAATGAATTCTTTAAAGCATATGCCCGGTTGACATCCCAGTGGGTTGCGTGTAGAAGTGGCATTCATTCTATTGCTATGGGTGTTGTAATTCTAGCTCCTGTGAAACGTCAAAGCAAAAACTAAAATGGTAAATTGAAGATTCTCCACTAGTGTGCGGTGCTTATACAATGTGATATCTGTAGTAAACATGGAAAGCAAAATGAATCACATACCACTTTTAGCATCCACTCAAGATGACAACGATGCAGAAAAATCAGAGGTTCTTACAGTGGACGAACTACTAGTCAGAGTAGGATTTGGGAAATGGCAAGCTCTAATTTTAGTCTTACTTGGCCTTGCAATGATCAGTGCTCCAGGACACACATTTATTCTACATTTTGTTGCAGCATATCCTTCATGGCGATGCATAGGAAATAATTCCCTATGTAATGTAAGTGGAGTGTTGACATTTACCAGTATCAACTACAATGCAAGATGTGGGCTACCATCAAACACATGGAAATATCTCGAACCAAAAGAAAATTCTATGATCACTCAGGTAATCATTTCAAAGTGTTTTCTCCGTTTGATATTATATCGTTTTATACGGATAAACGAAGTGTTTTCTACACTACAACATTTTGGCACGACAGGGTGTCCGCTATCAATTAGTCTAACAAATGATATCTTAGCCGTTATATTTTTTCATTTCGCGTAAGTGGGGCCATTAATGGTTGATGGAATTCAAAACAGTTCCTAGAATAATCTTTTTGTGGCACAAAAAATTTTCAAGGCGAGTTCCTAGAATATTAAGATATAATAATACACATTCCAGATACCATTATTTTAAACTCCTAAACTAGAGACACGTCTCATCTTTTCTCACAGCTCTTAATCCCCGATATTAAGCATAACATTTTTGGAATACACTTCAGGTTATTAATTCGACCATTTCTTTTGATAAAGTGTTCTCTGGCTTTATTATAGTCTGATTTTAAGACATTTAAGATCTTATTTAAACATATTTTTGGTTTTCTGCTTACTGACCTGTCGTGACCTGTGCTCATTTCAATTAAGAGACCAAGATGGACCCGTATTGATATTTCTTGTAGTACGTAAATTAACATTTGAGAAACGAGATTTACGTTACATTGTGATAAATTTCCTATGCTTTAGCTCACGGTAATTATTTTGTAAGTGAAATTTGAATATAAGGTTAAATTTCATTTATATATAATACATCTTATGAACTTATGACTGTGAAAACCTCAAGTAGATCCAGGATTTTTTGTGACGATTGCAAAATGAAGGACTTGTAAGAGCAGTCACTGGAATTTTCAATATCAAAGATTTATAGGCAAATGAATGCTTTAGTGCAAAAGTATAGAGCATTTCCTTCCACTTGTAATTGTTAAACATTAAAATTACAATTCTTTAAAGGCTTGCAAATCTGTGTGAGATAATAATATGGCCATTCAATGAATTAAGGTCCACTCGGATTCCATTTACATCTAAACTCAATTAACCAATATTTGGACGTAGAACATCTAACAGTTTCTCATACTCAGTGTTTCATGCAAAATGACAAAATAACCAATTTACACTTCACATGAAAACAGTCTCTAGCCAAGATAAAATCGCTAGGGGCAGTGGAGGCAGAGTTCCTTGGGGGCTTCCGTTTTTTTCAGTGGTTTTCTTGATTATACGCAAAGTGATGTATTACTGTTGGTTACATCTGTAACTATATTCAATGTGCTTTGGAATAATTAGCTAGTCTTGTTTTGGATTTGATTGAAACAATGTGTTCTAAGTCAGTTGTGCTTTGTAGTAAACATTCATACATTTCTCGTACATAAAACCATTTACATATCTTTTGTAGCAAATTTTTCTCTGTGCTTTTAGAAGGAGAACTTTTTTTCTGCTTTTCATAAATATTGACGTAAGGAAATCGTAGCTATGGATGCTAGGCAAACACCCAATCTGCTATTTGGTCAGCCGCACCTGATCGCAATATTCTGAAATGACAGTTAATTAAGTGTGACTATCAATTTTGTAATCTGTTGACATACTTTTATCGATAAAATATAAGTTTTGTGGTTTTTTGACAATTAGAAACTGATGTAAACACGGTATTTGTGCCTTGCAAGACCATCCGCTCCATTTCTGGACGAAACTACGAGATGCACTTTCAACACATCAGAACATCATCAGGAGGAACCACGTCCGGTTTCGGCCCCTCTTCCTCTAGCGTTTAAATGACGTGGCGCCCCCCCCCCCTTTTCGGAGGTCTTCTGAGATCTGCAGCTAGGTGGTGGTAGTGAGTTTCGGATGGTCTTGTTTTAAGATTGTACAGTCCATTCTTCGTCACTTCGTTTAAGCCATAAATAAAGGCTTGCCTTTTCTACTTTCTCCTGGATTTCTTTGACAAGTGGTTTCTTTAACATTCTGTTTAAGAAGAAACAGTATCAGATTAGATGAACATGTGTTACCAAACTAGAACCTTAAATGCTTTTACTTACAAAACGCTGATGATGTAACAGAGTGCCCTTCTAAACATGGAAAAGTCGTAATCAAGCCTACATGCAAAACATTAAAGTAACAAAGTCGGTGAATAACATAACCTTAATCAACTATGACTAGTTGATATTCGTGTTGCCAATGGTATTGCAGCTTACTTGCAGGATCAAGGGCCTTAATGGCAAAGTTTCTCTATTGTTAGTTCTCTAGCTGGGGCAATTTCTCCCAGATATCACCAACTTTCTGTCTAATTATCAACCAAACTAAAATTAAAACGTTCACAAATCAGCAGTAAAGAGGTGGTTACTGCCCAGTTGTCTCTGCAGCTAAACCGTGACGTTCCTAAGGGGCTGTAAGGTACATTTCAACAACTTTTACCTACGAGGGAAAGTACTTTGCACCACTGTCGCTGAAATGCGTTTTTCATAATTCCTAATGCATCTATAATGTGAACGAACATATTCACATCTACCAGCCACGGCATCAAAGCCCTGCGCACACTTGAGCATTCAGCTGAGCTGAGCGTCACTTGTGACTCTTGCCTTATGCTATTTCCTCAAGTCTGCGGAGTCCTTTTTTGCGATATTGGTCAGGCCTGCCATCAGCATCGGATAATTTTGGGCACGAGTGAACATTTCCTGACAGTGTGTGAGTGTTCTGAGCTGTCAGCTCAAAGTGAGTTCAAATGTGTCACATTTTCCTCTATCACCTTTTTAAGTTAAGTTGACATCCGGAAATTACTTCCGCTATAGACGCCGATGTCTGTCTGTTTAGTTATTAGTCAGTTTGTCTGTCTGCTTTCTAGCAGAATAACTGAAAAGAGTATAAATTGAATATTCGAAATTCTTACAGGATGTTGGTATTCCTACCGGCTCAAGCTGATTCTTTTTGGTGATGATCGAGATCTAATCCTAGATTCTACATCACTTTGAAATTTTCGGCAGCAATATCAACATAACAGCCAGCTAGTGTGGCAATCCTCGTAGGTAAATCCAGTTACCATGACCACGATAGTATAGCTTACTCAAATATTAAGATAACTAGAAGTCCCACCTGACTTGATTGACTTGATAGACGCATGCGCCTTTGAGTGCTTCCAGCTTCAAGGCTTGTGTTGCTGGCATTTTACTTTCCAAGTTCTTGCTCTGTTACACGTACTCCCATTTACCCAATGCATTGTTTACACCTAGTTCTTTTCCTTATGAATTGTTTGCAAGTAAGTTCCGTTATTGCTTTCTTGAGCAATGATACATGACCTAGTAAACCAATCTTACATTCCAATCAATATAACTTATATTTGATCTTTGCGACTTTTTCACACCAGTCCCTTTATGAAGTATGGTGTAATGCAAGCCTCCATCTTAAGTATGCTTTTCCTTATGTTGCTATTATCAAGTTTCATGATAGCAGTAACTGTCTGTTTGATTCGCTTGCAAAAGGGTGTTTTGTTTTTGCGTTTCAACCGCTAAGATCCCAATAGGCTTGTAACTATAATGTACAATAGACACTTGCTGTCGCCACTTCTTGCAAGCTGGCCTGTAGTCTTGACCAAAAAGAATTTATTTAGTTATAATAAGAATATCTTTTATTGTTTAAAACAAATCATTTTCTTATTTAGTGTATTTGTATTTGTCTTGCTGCAAGATATTACGGTTAGTGCGTGTAGTCGCATAATCTTGCTCAAACTTGTGTTGTCACGTCAGGCAAATCAGTACAAATTGAACTTTGAAAAATTATTAGTCCCTACCTGAGAAGTTGTTGGTCATCTAATCCACAGGTTTTATACAAAATTTAATGGAGAATTTAAAACTGTTTTTGGTTTTGCAATACCGTAAACGGTTCAAAAGATATTAAGCGATTCATGCGGCATGGCACGAAAATAAGCCTAAACAGACTTAGCTTCCATTGTGGAACAGCTGTGCATGATAGCCAATAGAAAATGGCTGTGACTAGTTCCTCACATCGCAAAAGCCAATAGAAAGCGGTTTTGAGTATTTCCACATTACAAAGGAAAACAGTTCCAACCAATGGAAAACAGTTTTGAAGTGTTCCACATGTAACGCTACCCCACA
>JANTCA010000295.1:0-12809 GCA_024741275.1 Chironex yamaguchii
TTTTCCAAATTACCTAATTTATGGAAATCCTCTTGACAGTTAAAGCTCTAGGCTACGGCTTGCTTTTAAAAACTGAATAGGAAAGCGTTGCTGAGTTCAATTTTTCAATGAAAAACTTCGCCATGTGTTGCTATCTAATATTTTTAAGTTGCGCGCCCCACATTGATCATGTGAGCTTTTTGTCGCCTGCCTCAATTTTTGAGCGTGAAAGCCCTGATAGATATATATATCTTCTTCTACATGGATTTGGATTAGGATATATCTCTTTGCAAAATTTACAGATTGTATATGAACACAGGAATAGTGTCATGACTTACTGTCATGTTTCACAATGATGAAGTGTTGTTGGACTAGTATATAACCAGTAAAGTCTAGAAGTTAAAACTTTCGAAGATGAGACGAATACCTAGTACTTAGTTATGCAAAATATGCATGTTGTCAGGTTGCTGGTCTATACATAAAACCCAAACTAAAAAAAGTAATTCTCAGTAAACAAGGGGATCTGACCACAGATGTCTTAATTGTACAAAATCGAAATGGAATTGACACCTGTACAATTACTATGGATTACATTGGCAACAAAAAGCCTGACAGAGATATACAACTCAGTTTACATACCCCATAAACATGTTTGGCACCAGCCTTTGCTGCAAACATACTTAATATTCCAGTTCCACAACCGACATCAAGGACTACTTTGTCTTTAAACAAATGTCGATTATGGTACATTGCATTCCGATATGTAAGTGTACGCACTTCGTCTTTTAGCATTTCTTCATGGATACCAAAATGTGCATAAGAATCGAAGTAATAATCTTTGCTTGTCATTTCTGATGCTGAAATATCTCCTGGTTCAGAATCTCCATTGCACACACAGTTGGTTCCATTAATAGCTTTGTCTGATTCCATTTTCTGTAAGAAAAATGTTTGTCATTCATAAGCATTTTTTTACAGTCTTGACAAATGATAGATAGCTTGGCTTTAAAACAGTGACATGACAGGCCTGACAAAACAAAACAGGCCATTCAACAGATACCTTTAATGAGAGCTAAAATAAATATATCCTCCTTCTTCAAAAAAAAGGTAGCAGACATGTGATCATATCAAAGTTTACAAAAGTGCACTTTCTGTCTATATAGAACTTGCTGTCAATTTGCTTTGTGTCCATTGATCAGAGAACTATATATATAATGTGCTTTGTACTATCACGGCACTAAGATTTGGTGAAGGACTTTCAAAGTCCTTGGTATTACGAGAAAAAAACACAGCAGTGGGTAAAGGGGAAATTCATTTTTTCTGTGTTTTGGCTTAAGCAGTATATATCTGACACTGATATACTACCAATATCAGTGTCACATATATGTAGTATCTCAACAGACACAGTGTTTTCATATATTTGTCAAGAGTGGAGCATTACCACAACAACTGCACTAAGTGGGAGCTGGGCTCGAACTGGTAACCGTCAGACTCAAAAGCCAGCACTCAAACCTCTGTGCCAACAAAGTCCTTGGTATTATGAGACGAAACCCAGCAGTGAACAGTGAATACAATGTATGGAATGTTGTCAAGTGTGGTGTTCCTATAGAATTGATAATCTCATAATCTGTATAATTTTGAACAAGACATTTAAAAAGTTGTTTTGCAAGTATACATACTAATTTTAAAGCAATTTTGAAAGTCTTGGTTAAAACAGTAACTACTGGAAATGTATTGTTACCCAAGATTGACCAAGTTTCATAAAGGCTTACTTAATGTCCTTTGACTGCAAGCTCCTGTAAATTCTAAATACCTTCTGAAGATCTTTTCCAACGAATTTAACCATTCCAGACACCCTATGCATCCAGCATCGCAAGATGTGTAACACTGTAAAACATTCTGTTACATTAAGCATGATATCATTTAGAAAATTTTGTTTTGTCAAGTCCAAATACTCCTAAGCTTTATAACTATCTAATATTTACCTTTACCAAACAACACTGAGATATGAAAGCGCCCACAATTTGCTTCCTGTACAGAGCTATCATTTAAAATTCACTGACTACTTCTATAACCAATTCTTGCGCAAAAAGCACCACAGTGAAACTATGCAATGACTTAAAGTAGAGCAAAATAACGAGGAGCAGGTCGATGTCAAGCAACCTGACCTGACAGGATAATTGCTTCTAAATTTCTCCTAAATTTAAATTCTTTGCCCTGGGCTACCTCGGAAAAAACCAATCGAAAACGATACGAGTCTTGTACGTTTTCTCCCTTACATTGAAAGTTGGAAATGTTAGCGATAGCAGAAAGGCCTTAAGAAAAACCTGCCTCTCTGTTGTAAACAAATTCTAGCCATTTTAATCTAACAGTTTACGCATGAGAAATTGTAAACTAACGACTACAGGTGCGAGAATCCTGACCCTTGAAAATGTCTAATCGTTGACACAAATTTTTGAATACAATATTTGAATAACACGGAGTCAAAAAAATATGGCATTTCACACGTGCTTTTGTAGATGATTCCTGTATGGATGGACAAATCGTGAATCGTTTCTCTATATGTTCATTCTGCCAGATGAATACAGGGCTTCCTTGTGGCCCTCACTTACCTTTCAGACAACTATGTACTTGATACCGGCAAACAGCGCTAACAATGTGGCTTAAGTTACCGAGGACTCAGCAATCATACCAGTTCACGGAGCAAGTTGCTTAAAACATTCTTATTTAAAACTACCGTGTTGAAGATACTTTCATCTAAATTTACAATCAAATTACAATTTAACAAAAAGTAATACCTTAAAAAAGTCCTACCAGCAATTCACCTATCTCTGTAATAACTTACCACGTCTATTTTGGCAGCCGACTCTATTTTTCTAACCTTGGGCTGGGGTGAACTCGCCATAACAAGGATAATCTAGCGTTTCGACCACATGATGCCGTAGTACAAAACCTCGTTTTGATGTACCAAATTGATTGTGTTAATTCAGCGAATAGAAAATGGCCGTTGCATCAAAAACAACACTGAGATTTTGGCCACAAGGAATACGAATCAAGGTCTCACGACTACAAACGTGACATCTTCCTCACTGAGCTAAATAACACAATCGCAATTTTTGAGACGATTTTAGTCATTCAGCCCAGAATGACGTGCACAGGTGTGAAGTGAACATTCTTTTGAAGGAAGCAAGAGAATTTTTATTTCAGCATAAACTGCCCGTGGGCAAATCATGTCTTTTTGTTGTAAGAGTTGTCTACTCAGCCAGAGGTGCCGCACGCTTCGTGTTTCGGCGGGGACAGAAACCGCAGAAAGGGCACTTCATGATGCCAAAATTGGCTATAGAAACAGACTGGGAATGGTTGTTTAGCGAATGTCTTATGTGCTCTCCTCTGAACATAGTGTGATCGCGATCTTGAGAGCAAAAGCAATCGTCCATCAGTGTGACTGCGGATAAGAAGCAACTCGCTTCCAATGTCTAATAGATGCAATACATTTCGATTCCATGCTCACAGTATTACCAAACAGTAGGGAAAATGTACAAATGAGCACAATGTTTCGATTCGAAAGCAGAAAAAGGTTAGACATTCGTTACATACCTTTTACAGCTAGGATATTTACATACAGCTGTGTTGCCACATTCCTAGCCATTGCCAGCCTAGCTCGTATCTCTTCTGAGCAATCATTTTCCATACTAACCATGGAACCCAGATACTTGAAACTGGATGCCTGGTTGGTTGCTTATCCGTTCAGGATGAGCGGCTGACTATCAGTATTGGACATGACATGTGTCTTAGCCGAGTTGATGCATAGCCCAAACATTTTGCTGTATCTTTCTAGCTCTGTAGCTTGAGCTAGTAGTTCTTACCATGGTTTGGCTATGAGGTCATCTGCATAGAGGATATTCCACACAGCACGGCCTCCTATGACACATCCAGCACGATCGCTCAGATTTGACCCCACTATACGAATTATAGCCTCTCCAAAGGTGTTGAATAGCATAGCGGACAGTATGCATCCCTGTCGGACTCCATTATCAAACCGGAATGGGTTGATGTAATTGGCACTAACCCTAATGACACCTGTGGCCTCAGAGTACAGTTTCCTCATTAACAACTCCAAGTGCTTTGGCACTCCGAATTGTATAAGTGTCTGCCATAGGGATCCATGGTCAATCGATTCAAACGATTTGTAGTAGTCCACAAACATCAGCCAGAGCTCTCGGTCTTGATGTTTCACTGTTTTCTCTATAACATTCCTTAGAGCCAGAATAGCATCCGTTGTGCCCTTTCCAGCCACAAACCCGAATTGCTCTTGAGCAATTTGTGGTGCTATGTAATGAGACAGCCTTGAGGATCTCAAGCAGTATTTTTGAGGCGTAACTTACAGGGGTGATAGTATGATGCTTTAAGCATTCCTGAGTTCCTGGCACTTTCGGAAGAGTTATGAGCTCTGACGATTTCCATTCATCAGGCCAATCCCCTGTAATCCATATTTGGTCTATGATCTGTTTCAGAAAGTTTTACCACCACTTCACCACCAGCTTTTATCATTTCTGCATAGATGCCATCCATACCAGCAGCTTTGTTGTTTTTCAGTTTCTTGATTGCATTTCTTATCTCATCCAGCAGCACCTCTGGTTCATATTCAGCATAATGTATGTCATGTATTGAAGGCTTTCGGGCGTCAGCTTTGAATAACTCTCTGTCATATTCATCCCATCGTTGCTTGATGGATTCCGACTAATACAACAACTGACCATTTTCATCTTTGATGCCAGGGCCAGGTTGTGCTCCTCTCTTTGCCCTGAGCTTTTTAACCAGTTGGTAGACTGTCTTCGTATTCCCAGTTTGGAAAGCTGTTTCAGCATCCTTACTAATGGTACTCAGCTACCTGCACTTAGCTCGGCGACAGGATTGCTTTACTTCTTTGCATAGCTTCACATACTCTTTTCCCTGAAAGTTTGATTTCTTTGCTTCCCGCCTCCTTCCTGTCAGATCCATACACTCCTGGTCTGAGTTTAACCAGGGTTTGTCAGGAGACTGTACTTTAGGGCAGTGTTCTTCTTCTGCTGAGCTTATAGCAGAACAGAGACTAGACCACGAAACTGTTCCACCAACCATTTTCCCCTCAATGGTATTTTCAAAAGCAGCTGCTACAGTAGGAATCTTCAATTGGCCCATCTGAACTCTAACTTTCTTACTATTTTTCTTCTTCACACACCAACTTCTTCCTTTGATTTTGCCCACAAGAGTTGGTGATCAGACCCACAATCTGCACTCACAAGACAACGGCAGTCAAGACATTCACTTCGGTTTCTCTTCCCCATCATGATGAAATCAATCTGTGTTCTGACGTCACCACCTGGTGAGCACCATGTATACAGCTGATTATATCTGTGCTGGAAGCAAGTATTCAGCTCAACCATTCGGTTATCAATGAGCCAGTTCAGCAACATTTTACCCCGTTTATTCCGTTCTCCAATGCCGAAATGTCTGCAAGCTGGGTAGCTCTGGCCTGGTCCAATTTGGGCATCAAAGTCACCCATGACCACCAGCCGATCTTTGTTGGGGCACTGATCCAGAGCCCTTTGGAGATCTGCATACATTAATCGTACTTCTTCATCCTCATAGCTGCTGGTAGGAAAGTACACCTGGATGATTGTAATTGGCTGTGGACGTAACACTATGATTCTGTCTGATACTGGTGTCACCATCAAGACTGTGTTCTTCATGTGACTTGCCAGCAGGAAACTAACTCCTCTCTGATGCTGTTGATCCTCACATTTATAAAGCAGAGTCCAGCCGTCAGAGATTTGCTCCCCAGAACCTATCCAGCGCACTTCTGATCAGCCCAATATATCAAGTTGTAGTCTATCTGCTTCATTGATGACCTGACACAATTTTCCACAGCTATGTAGTGTTATGACATTCCAAGTTGCGATGTTTATGTGTTGACGCCTTCCACTGGCCTTTTGAGAGAGATCGGACCCTTGCCTCTCCAATGTGAGGTTTAAGCAGGTGTCGTCGTACAGTGTCTTACAAGGTGCAGTGGAAGTTTGTCCTTCCCCAGTAGTTCTAAAGAGATGAGCAGCCCTGGGGCCCCTAGCTGTCACCTCTTTACCGTCATTTCCATTCTTTGTTCTCTGCATGCTTAAAGAAGAATTTGAGGCTGATAGTCTGCGGGACTACTCCACTGCAGACGCGACTGGCCAGTAACCACTTCGGCACCTTGGTACTGCCCTTCACCACTCATCACTAGTGTTACTGGAACGCCTCCAAAGCCATTTAAAGGACGTCAATCGACCTTAGCCTTCTTTGTCGCACCAGTCTTTAGGCACTAAAAGGGAACCCTCTGATCGACTATAAGGCCACCAGTCCCCACACGTCGTTTTGCCGGTTAGCCGAAACCGTTGCCCGGGGTTACCCGTCGTGGTGCCTTCATGACTACTTGGAGGTAGACGTGTGAGTTGAGTGTTGTGTGGAGACCAAAGAGTTGAGCCACTCTGAGAGTGCGGCTGCTCATACTTGGAGGTACTACCCCTACACAGACACCCTAAATAACATTAATACATAAGAAACTCGTAAAAAGTTAATCTCCAAGCATTCAATCTCTAATAATTTTAAGAAACTATCAATACTGTCTCATAAGAATATTTGTACATTATAGGAATGCATACCAAGCAAACGCGTCGAATATGAATACCGTAATGTGTAAAAATGTCTTGGATGAAAAATGTCCTGAATCCCTAGACAGAAAAAAATGGAACAGGTGACGCGAGCCAACATTAAACTTGAGGGACAACTGCTCAAACGTCTTTGGTGGCAAACTGAAATCTGTTTAGTATGGTCATGAAAGTTAACGAGAAAATGATAAAACGAGAGTTATATACATCCGACTGCTTTGCAAATTCATGTTCAATTTCCGTCAACATGTAAATTATTGACATACCTCTTGCATATAGGTTTCAAGAGACGCTCAAAACCCAGACATTATTAGCATCTAGACATTTATGTGAAATATATTAAATGCCATTAAAATTTCTCTGAAACCAATCTTTAACAAAGGGCAATTGGCTGCCCGGGTGCTGCGCCCGCGCAACTAGGGCAACAGGGCATCTGCCCCCGTTGCTCCGGGGCCAATGTACTCAGCTGCCACAATTTTCACTTTACCTGACTCAGGCTGCACTTTTGCCACAATAATTTCTAGTAGTCAATATGTGCATATGTTCAAGTTATTAAGCCTTAGTTACAGGAGAAATGTCCCTATTTTGGAAGATTTTGCTGATATCAAATTGTTTTAGCGTCTTTGACTAAATGAAGTTTCCTAACTACAAAATCTCTAACATTCATGATATAAGGGGCCTACTACTACTATGTTGTTTGCCTAGCAGTGCTATAACCTTCCTATTTCCTGAAAAGCTTTAAATTTCATTTTTAATGATCTCAGTGGTTGCCCAACTTTTTCATTATTCAATGGATTGATGAGGATCGTGTGGCAATAATCAAAACCTACTCCATGGAGGTATTGATGTTTTAACAACTTGCTTTCTAATTCTAAAGAAAGTTGAAAAGTTTAAAGAAGTTAGCTCTATGTTTAAGTCACTTCTCTTATGTACAAAATTCTTTAAGTTTCTAAAGTCACAAAACATGTCAGTAGTGCTTTATGTTCCAGATAAAAAATATATTTTTTCAAGCTTGCTCTAAATCAGGCATAGAAGTACAGATGTGCACGCACTTGAGGTAAACGACCTTTGATAATTCCAAAAAGATTGCTGGCACTTATTGTACATTAAGACAAGAGGTCCCAAGTATGAATCTTGGGAAAGATCACATGCTAATTCAAATTTCTCCAAAGTGTCTGGTGAAAAGAAACACGTTGTGACCTGTTGGAAAGGTGCGAAGTAAACCATTAAAATACTAATCGCGAAACGTATTATAACCCAATTAAGCAGTACATCGTAGCTTCCTGTATCAAATTCTAGATGCAACAGGAGAGTAACATACTGAGATTCCATATTCATTAGGATATCATTTTGAAACTTCAGCAATGTGGTTTCCATGCTATGACATTTACAATATGCTGACTGAAGTCCACAGTAGGTATAAATCGTGCTCTGTCATTCATGCACGCACTTGGTTGGGAACTGCACGTTCTGTTAATTTCGGAATAAACTTGTAAATTACTGATAGGTCTAAGACAATAGCGCAAAGTCTGAGATATCGTCTGATAGGTTGCAAAAGGGGTATTTGTAATCACTATTACTTAGGTATACGATTGTATACAGAATAGAACGTACATGGGCCTAGTTCTTGTTGTCATAGGCCACTGTCATTTAGTTATTAACCATTATTAAAGTTGAACATTCAAAATTCAAGGTTTATAAAACGTATTATTACGACTGTGTTTATATAGATAGCATACTCATTTATAGACGGAGGCTATAATCATGTGTTGGCTATGATTGAAGTTGGAAAATAAGTCCTGGAGGTTGTCTATATTCCAACACTCAAGACATCGCTAGTTTCCACCTCTCTTTGTATTGATAATCTACACTTTGGCTGCAGAGACCAAAGGGGGGATCCAAACTGCAGCAAACTATGCGGAAGCAAAAGTTTAATTTTTTTAACAAAAGAACATTTGATTGTAGTGTAACAGTTGTTGCCTATGTGGTAGGTTCACAGTCTTTGTGAATAGATGTCAAGGTCTTCCTAGTCGTAAAAACAATTCTAGAATTGAGAGCAGAGGAGCACTTAACCACAGCAATTTTTTAAATCTAACCTAAAATGATCACACTTGCTCCTTCAAAATTTCTGAGTTATTGTGCTAGGCTCCTCATAAGTAAAGTTTCTTAAGATTTACCAAACTTTAAAGCAATAAGGTTCCATGTTCACGGAGGTAGTACGCTAAGTATTCTCCACGCTGCAAGCGGACTACTGCATACAATATTCAGCCACTTACTATAGGATATTGCTATACGACGTATTTATGCAAGAGTCACCTAGGTTGTTACTACGACTTACGTCAGAAGCAATAATTTTCGAAAGAATGTGTTCTTAATCATTCCTGATCTACGTGGACGGCTTATAATTCACCTGCGTCTATATGTGAGAAGCCACACTCTATTTTGCAGAAACCTTCTACAACGACAACAAGAAAGTAAAGTATAAGTGATGGCAAATGAATACTGATCATTATGTCAATAGTGAAGCTTTTTAATGAAGATATTACCTTGCTGATACTAAACAAAAGTCTGCTCTTAATTTAATGCTGAAGAGTGTGTTTGACCCTTAGCTTCTTGAATCTTTTGGTGATTTTCTCCTCTTTTTTACTCAAGACGATGTTTTAAAATCTAAAGACTCGATTCTACAAACCGTGTTACTATTAAGCAATGCAATTCACAAAGCGTCATGGAAGGACAATATAGGCAAGCCAGTTACCAAATGGAAGGTCAAGACAACGTTCAAATCAGTAGGAAATCAAGAGAAAGGACAAAATTATGTCAATTTGCTAACAGCATTTTTTTGTACATCAAACTTTTACAATAAATACATTTAGTTGTGTTGACCTAATGTGCCCTCAGTTACAAAAACAAGTATAGTGCTTTTCTTATAACTACAGCAAACTGTGCACTGGTAAATAACATTAAATAGCAGAAACGTACAAATGTAAAAGTTTAACAATTTTATCTAACTACCTATATTTTAATCTAGGTTCAGTCTTCACTTTGTGAAAAATTTGGCGGTACACTAAAATAAGTAAAGAACATTTGACTGGAGACCACTACAATTTTTCCTTATTCGGGTCCTTTAACCTAGAAAATTGCAAACGTGATGATGCAACTTTTTACCAGGACTATACAGAAATGCTACTGGTTACATTCCCCTCCTCAAACATGCAAAGCACCAGTAAATCGCTTTCATTTAAAGAACAGTAAAAAGATGCACTGACTTGATTAGGATTCGAACCCAAACACTCATTGAGTGACTTGTATTCCTTTCCTTACAGCTCTTATTCCTCAGTTGTGACAGCCGAAATGAGTCCAAACAGTTGTTCCCTGACGACGTTTCCATAAACCAACCCAAGAACTAGTCATTCCCTTCTGAACATACATCTCCACGAAAAAATAGTCTAAATTTTCCGTTCAAACAGCAATCCGTTTTGCATAACGTTGTTTCTAGAGATACGTTGAGATCCACAGGCGATCGCAATTGATAAAGTGTATCCAGGAACAGTTGTTTTGCAGTGCACACTGATGTATCCTTTCACAATACCAGTTTTGTTAGCATTTTCTAATAGTAAGTGCATGAAGTGCCAATAATCAATATAAACTCTCTGACATGAAAGTATCAATACACACCATCATTATCATTATCATCATTAACATCATCATTATCATCACTAACATCATAATTATCTTCATTATTATGCAAATGTGCAAAATCTTACTGGCTTTCAAATTGTCTCGCCTATCTATACATCATCAAAATAGCATTAGAATGAGAAGATGCTAGTGCTAACTGCACGATTGAAAGTGCCAAATATTTCGTCAGACCTTCGAAAAAATTCTTGATAAATCTATAAGAAATAAGATAAACAAATTTAAACCAATGTTTACAAACTACTCCCCTAAACTAATCTACTCATAACACTTAAGGTAACCAACGTAATAGCCAATGTAGAGCATTCCAGCTTTTTGGATATCTGCTCCTTCAGTTAGGAGGTCGACCATATGAGAAATACAGATCGTGGTAAGGCGCACATTGAATTTTTATTGTACAAGAACGTTTTTAAAAAACTAGGAAACGAAGAAATATTTACAACAATCAGAAAGCCTTATAATTTGACAGATGATTTTTCTACTTACAAAATTCAAATGATGATCCTTACCTTTGGATGTAAATCCGTACAGACAGGGAAAAGTTCAAGAGTTAATGCACAGTTAATGAGTTAATGCTCGTCCACGCAAAGTCAATATTAAAAGTACTTCAACTAAACAATCTTTTTGTGGTACAAAACTTGAAAATCGTCAACAAAATTTGCGATATTACTCTAAAAACACACTTAAGAGCTTTTTTCGTTTGACACTCTTCAGAGTATGAATCGTCAGAAAGGAAAGTATATGTATATGACAACCTTTTTTATACGAAACATGTATCGAAACTAGCCAACCATAAACAAGATTGTTTTACTTCAACTAAATAGATAATAATCAGAGTCGTTTATTATCCAATTCTTTAGCAGATAGATGTATTTCTACAATAGACAAAATAAAAATCAAGAACAGTTTCTAACATCAATAAATCATAGCAGCAGCATGCTACCTATGCTAACAGCGAAGAAAAAATAAACAAACAAAACACAAATATGTAAAGAACTTAACTCTGAGTTGGTGAAAGATAATATTCCTTTTCGGTGATACATACCCGAATAGTTTACTCTCATGGCATTTTTACTGACACCAACTTGATATAGCATGTAATCAACTGCAAACAAAATGAAAATTTACCGTTAACTCATTGACACCACAGAGGTTTAGGCGACAATGCTTTCTGTCTAAGAATTGGCACAACAATATATCCATCATGGAAAACAAAGATAGTTGCACAAGTGGGCAAGATGCTCCACTGTTACCAAAACTGGCAATGCAAGTATTTGAGCTAACCAAGATGGTGATACCTGGTGACACAAGTGATCGTAGGCCAGCAAGAATATCGGGGTCACACTTCTTGACTTTAACACTATAGTCAGGACTATGCTGAATCCAATCTATCGTTACAGATGTACGACTTTTGATGTGCAAGTATACCAAAGCACGTAACTATAAAATCAAACTGACTTAACTTCTGCTACGCCCTCTATTTTCTTTAACAACTAAACAAAGTAAATTATACAAGATACTGTTCTTGTTTAGACTTCAGAAAGATACCATAAACTACTGCAAAAAATGTAAATTCAAACACAACGACTTCGGCTCTTACGAAGTCCCCGCGGTTTTACCTAGGTGATGTTACCTTGTTGGCAAAAGATGGCAAAATGGTTAAAAAAAACAAAATTATTTCCGAGGCCAGCTTGTCTATTTCGTCTCTTTAGATTGTCCTTAAATCAGAAACGTGTCGAGGAAAAGAAAATAAAGGCGAATGTCAAGTAATATGGCCATGTGCTAAGGCAAAAAATAAAAAATTCAACGAGTAGGGGGTAACCAATTTGGCACCGAGGAGTACGGGGTTCTTGCAGGATATTAACACCAAGATAGTACATTACACCATGGACAACCAGTGAAAATACACTGGTGGGAAGGGCGGACACACAGGTAGTAGCGATACGTTAAGATGATGTAGTAAGGTATAAATTCTTACATTCTTGCTGTGTTAGTTTTTCTCCTGTCTTCATCATTATGTGCTTTAAATCCTTCATACTGATATACCCTTTGTGACCTTTGTCATATGCCTTAAATGCTGCATAAATATCACCTTGGCAGTCAACTGTTACCTGCATGTGATCCCACATAAGCTTTAAAAATTGAGGAAAGTTGACTTTATTTTTACCTAAAATAAGAAACTGTACACTTAATCAAAATTTCTCTACAGGAAGTTTCAAACATCGATGTATTAGCTTGAGTATTTTTAAGTTTGTATTAGGTTGAGTACTTTGAAAACCAGAGTATACACTGAACATAAATTGATTTCATTAACCCTAATTGATATGATCATGTTAAAGTGGACCTACACCTTTTTCAGTTTTGACAAATATTTTTAAAATGAATTGGAAATGACTAAAATCCGAAAACAGAATTGAAATTGGTCAAACCGTTTTCTTTTTATAAGCATTTAAA
>JANTCA010000296.1:0-33726 GCA_024741275.1 Chironex yamaguchii
TCTGAGGAGTGTCAGACGAAAAAAGCTTTTAAGTATGATTTTAGCGCAATGTCGCAAATTTTCAAGGCGATTTACAAGCTATTTACTACGTACTATAATTTTTATGCGTTCTAATTATATTTGTTACCCTACAAACATCCGACGCCCTGGCAACATACCGTAAGTCGTTAACAAGAGGTAACACTGGTGTCTACAATTCAAATTCATGTATGAAAGGAATTTGGAGCTAAATGACGGTTCAGCAACATCGACAATAAGAAACCAAGTTATTCCTTACGCTCCCAATAGCTTTAGATTGATTTTGGATCAAATAATTTTAAAAATTACTATATCCAGCTTTACTGCAGAGAAAAGCTACTATAAAACACAAGCTGCCCTAAGCTTCTTCTATCGTAAACACAGATATATATATTAACATTGCCACCATGTCGAGAAAATGATGGTTGATGCTGAATTGCTGTTGGGAGTGAATTTGAATATTAAAGTGTCTTTCATCATGCCATAGAATAGGACACACGTTTTTTCGTTGTTTTTTTAGCATACTCGATTCCGAGCGTAGCTGATTCCCATGCCAGGGTTAGGGAATTTTACAAGGAAGTGAGCTCTTTATGAGATTTGGCTCCCGTTACCATCTCTCGCCAATGGTATTTTGTTTGTGGTGAAGCGAGGCATTGTCGGAAAGGACTGTAATTTAAGGACCAGCTAGGACCAAATAGGATCCTCTTAACAAGTATGTCTCTCAAAACTAAAATCTGTGCTTTTTCCAGGCATATTCATTTTATATAACAAAACCTTGCAGGAAACTATGTCGTAAGCATTTTTTAAACCATAACCACTACGACCTCAGTTCCTAGTAAGTTAAATATATAATTAGACTTTATGCTCTTAAATAAGGTCAAAGATGTAAAACATAAGGTTACTCCAGATCTTGACAAGTCTTGTTTGAGTTTGGTATTGTCTGGTTGAGGATAGCGCTAAAGCAATTTGCGCCAACTTGTCCTATGAACTACGATTTACGAAAATAATTGACGATGCTTAAAGCAATTTGGTTTATGCGAGAATAGTACAGTCGTTCGTTCTCTTTTAATCCTCCGATCTCCCTCCTGCACTAAACAACAGCGTAGTAAAATTTTACAGATCCATATGTATGAAGGTTAGTACTTACAGCTGGGATGCATTTTAAGTTTCCACTCACTACAATTTAATCAGAGGAGCTACAACAGGGAGTACTGGCGAGGACGTGTCCTTCCTATAATCGTAAGAAGTGATTTCTTTAACTTGTTCAAATCCGAAGAGAAACTGTTGGATTGTGATGTCAGATAACGGTGTCAACAATTTCAAATATGGCAATGTAAACCAAAAAATACACTATGTAGAAATGACACGCTTTTGCACAAATGAGTTTGACTTTTCAAAAAAGACGTAAGTTTGCGGAAAAGTGTATACCTAATAAACTTTAGTCCTCCCTTATCGCAAGTGGGTGCCATCACTTTCGACTTAAACAACCAATCATTGCTTCAGATGCATTTCTGTGAACCATATGTTATTAGATAAAGTCCCAGATACACAGTACATTTTTCCATAATCCGACAGTTTGAGAGCGTACTGTTATTTCAATAACTAAGAGTTGCTAAAGTATGCTCTCACATTCAAGAACGCCCTTGAGTGTTCATTGTCAACAGGATATTTGCCGTGCAGCATGGCTTTGTTTATCAAATGTTATAATGCTTGTGAAACAATGAAGTTGTGTCACTTCAAAAGAAGATTTCATAAAGCTTCCAAGTAGCACCAAATTCACGTCTTGAAATTAACTGAACTCACCTACATGAACGTCACATTACCTGTCAAATTTCGTTTATTATTAAATCATCTGTTTTCGAGGTGATATTGTGATTTTCTTGAAACTCCTAGAAAAATCCGTTTCGTTTTCTTAGAGCATGATCAACAACATTTCGAGAAAGTAAAAGTAAGTCACATAATTTTGATTTTACTCACTGATACTTTTCAACGTGAAAGCGCGGAAAAAATTGACATCCCATCCCTTCTTCATTACCAATACTAATTTATTTCCGCCAAATTATTAAAGTCACCTTTACATAGAAGATCTATAGGTAAGATTTAAATAAACATTATTCCTCGTTGATGAAGTGTTGAAGAAACCTTTAAAACTAATATTGATTCAACCTAGCATCTTCATGTTGATGAAAGATTCCATTCTCAACGTTGAGGAAACTTAAAATAAATATCAATAATCAAAGTCTCAATGTTGTTTATAAACTGGACATACGGCGAATCTTCAAGAACAAAGGAAAATCTTTCCGTCTCATTCTACTAACTCTCTCTTTGGCAGAAATTTCTGTGATTTTCCAACAATAAATAGACTTCTCGTTACACAGGTTTCCACTTTTCAATACGTTACCTGTGGTCTGCGCCTATCTTTTCCGCTGTCAAATTTTCAAACCGGACTTAGAAAATCAGCCGCCTTGTTCTGTCTTCTTGTTTAAATAAGTGTGGTTTTTATTCTAGATTAACTCCATGCATCATAATAGACCATACATACCATTTTAGCGCCCTCACCTTTGTAACCATCAAAATATTCCTGTTCTTACGTTCGAGGATCCTGTTTGAAAAAGTGTTTTGGGGCCATTTATACAGGAAAATAGTGCCACGGTTATTTTTAACTCTTGCTACCCAATCTACTTCCCTATTTCTCTTTGTAATCAACTGTTTACTACTATATGTCATGTCCAAAGTTTGTATAATTAAGACAGATAACTAAGCGTTATTATTGTGGCTTGGTAGATATACCACTAGAGGCAACGAGGCAACGAGTTGGTTACACGGTCAGTTTTGGCATTTTTGTTTCATATGGGTCATTAACACTAACCAGCACATTTAAATGACGTAAGAAGACAGAAGTACTTTTCGAATAATTTTTAGAGTTAAAAGTATATGTTTGTGAACATAGGAATCAAAAGTATTCAAAATGCTCGAATTATACTAAATGGACCTGCATGCTATAAGCAGTAATCTCTTTTTTCTAATTTCGTGCATTCAGTATATTCATTATAATGACATGAAAATAAATATCTACATGGAATCTGCGTCAAGTAAGGATGAGTTTCACATTCAAAATTGTATTTTGAAAATAAGGAGTTTCTGCCGTCCCCTCTCTCTCCATTTTTGTTTTCTAACATTTCTAACATTTTTACACTTGATATTCAGAATTAGAATGCCGACCATTTTCATATTGACGACACACTTGTTTCTGATTTTGACTTTCCTTTTATTAAAATAATGTAAGCCATCAAGTAAAATCAAATCATATTATTAGAACGTTTCGATAGGATTCCCTATCATCCTCAGCTAACGGTAAATAATAAAGTCTAGACAGTCCATTTATAAGGTTCTATACAATTTCAATAAATGATAATATAATTGTTTGAAACGAAAGGCAAGATATTTCAGTGAAACAATGAGTTAACACATTTTTACGGAAGAATTAAAACAAAGAAAGTGGAATAGAAGAATTCTGAGAGTTTATTCATGGACGATCTCTCTTTATTAATAAACTTTAATGTACCAACAAGTCAAACTCATTAGCAGCCTTGTCCAAGATTGAAAAGTCCTTTAAGAGTGCAGGATATCCAATGGTGCAAATGTGTTATCTAATGGCAGATGTAAGCCGCTCTGATCTTTTCGCCCTTTTTGTTTACTCCTAAACGTTCCTTGCTCCTAACTATAAGTTACCTGGACCCATACTACGTGGCCTTACAGCCACGATAAGTAAACACGTAAACAACAAAGGAACAAATAACCTTGGAAACAAAGTTTATGAAGGGAAAAACAACGCAAAATTTTATAAGGGGTTAGGCATTTCCTAATAGCCTGCAAATTTTCGTTTTGACCTGGAGACTATATTGGCTCCACAAGGGCATGCACAAATTGATAAGGAGTTTTTTAACTTTGTAGGGCTTTGGTTGCTGGTCAATGTTTCTATCCAAGAACGATAGAGCCGATCAACAAAATTTGTGGGTAGTTATCCTTTTATCCTACTAAGTTGCTTTTCAAACTCCAGATAGCTGGAACAGATATGAAATGCTCGATAAATTATCACTGTAACTAGATTATTCTTATCATTAGTAGGGGATTAGCTGTTAAGGTCAGTATAAGGCCCAGTTAATGTTTTTTTCCTATATAAAGTAGTAGAGAAATTTTCATGGTAATCAATAATCTACCATAAAATACCTACTTTACTAGTAGACTTAATATTCGGATCTGACTGTTTAAATATTTAAACATGTCAGCTTGTTTGTTGTCATGGAAGAGGCAAAAAATCTCATCAACATATCTACGGTAAAAAGTGGATTTAAATGCAGAAGGACAATTTGCCAGAAATTTCTGTTCCAAACTCCACATAAAAGTATTTGCCAGAGTGGGCCCTGATTGGGATCCCATAGCGATTTTTACACTTGTTTACAGATAGTAAGAGCAATTGCCTTTCCATCTGTTTGTCGGATTTTGAAAATATTGTACGCTCGAGGAAATGTTTCAAAAGGTTCACTTGTATAACCTTAATGCTTTTGATACAATTCAGGCAGCTTTTGCATACAAGTTATCTAAGTAGATTCGATTACATCTTTTCCGTGTCACCATGACGTGGATTTTTAAAGCCTTGACTTGAATGCTACCATTTCAAGGCGAAAAACGCAGTGACCAGTAACAGCTGCATGCATAAATCATATAAAAATGCCATCATGCACGTCAATGGCGGGACTATGGGGAGGTTTGTGGGGGTAATTCCCCCACCCCACTATTGTCAGCTATCGTCCTCAGGATTCTTTCAACGCTCTTATGGAGTAATTATCACTGTCTTATAGAGTGACTGTCAGAAAAGTATCAAATTTATGATCTTTCTTGGCATGCACGATATTGGGAGATGCATTTATACCAAAGCAAAGGGTATGAATCCATAAATGTTAACGGGGCGAATCCCCGGATTCCGTTAAATTCTTGCCCCCCCCTTGTTACCCTGACCATGCAGTTTATTCACGTCATAAATAAATCAAAAATTTTTATGAATCATTAGGTTGGACACCAATGCCACAAAACAGGATGGAAACAATACCTATTTGCCTACATATCACAATGTATAGGTATTGAATATATACTAGCTGCGACCCAGTTATCACTGATAATGTGTTAAAGTAATACCCATCTTGCATCACCTCGAACACCAAATTAGGGAAACGCGCTTAGGCATCAAGATGCTTATACAATGTGCTTAAGGTAATATATGAATGAATGCATTCTTAGGAACTATTTTATTCTTCTGTAGCTCTACTAAATGTTCGATGAAAAAGCAAAGCAAAGTGTAATTTACGTGTATGTTTACTGGAAATATTATAAACTGCCTTGTTTCTTGCCCACGCCCTTTCAGTATGAAATAATAATAATAAACTTTTCCTAGGACATACATTTTTGAATATGCCTAGCCTACAGGCCGGTTTCCACTTGAGCGAATTCATCAGAGAAAAGAAGAAAATTCGCCCATTTGTCAGAAAGAACAAAAGGCATTCCAATCGGTGACGAAATCGCTGAAAAACTCGCTTAAGTGGAAACCAGCCTTAAGCGACATGTTTTCCCTTTTTGAGTCACTTGTAAGTAAGATCTACGGCTTCCTATTTTTACCTTTAAAGGTACACTTTTCGACCTACCTCTTGTATTGCCTCAAATGTACTGTACGAATTTACTATGACCCTCACTAAACCACGAAGAATTTAATGTACCTTAATAATTACACTGAATATGACGTTATGTAAACAAGTACAAAAAGCTGTCGTTTTCTGATGCTGTCCAAGTTCTCTAGTTCTAACTTGTTTGAGGAAACAAGGGAAAATTTCAAATAAACAAAACTCTTTATAATCCTCCTCGATCTATATAAGTAGTGAAAGGTATCACATACTTGAAATCGATAGAAAGCTGTTTTATAATAAGTTGAAACTGTCTAAACTGCAATGGTATGTGATGATGACATTACTGTCCTATTCATCTGTAAGTACACAATTTCTACTAAATTTTACCCTAATCATTTACTTGCAAAAACGTTTCTTAATAATGATTTTATGACAATTTTTTACTTAATTATCCTCTTTGAGCCATACTCAGCTCATAAGGTTTGAAAGCATCTTCCGCCACCTCCCGCTATCTTTTGCTGTCAGTCTGGTTTCACTCCATGTTTGCCATCCAGGTCTTTTTACTCCGTTTCAGCACTTCTTCGCCACGTTCTTCTTGACCGACCTCTCATTAATTTTCAAGACTTGTAAAGATTATTTGTAATCAGTCAGATAATGTCAGAGAAAAAATGTATTGACATTAAATGGATATACCTTGCAGATAAGATTTGGATTGGATCTAGGCCGTACGACCACGGCATTTCTTGTCAATGTGTAAAGCTCCTCGTTATTCCTGGGTACCTATCCTTACTTCCAAAGGTGGTATGTCTTGAGGTCTATTGGTGCCACAAGTATCGGATTCAAGGTTTTGTGATCCAAGGTCATGCATTTTCACCACTCAACTATCGACACTGCATCAGTTTAGACAATATAGGCAGCCCATGGTTTTGAAAAGACTTTAGGTGCTGTGTGATGAGTACTTATAATTAGTAAACCTAGTATTTCTGAAGTATCCAAAATAGGCAAGAAATGTCACATTGGTCCTATTCAGATAACAAATATTATTATTACTTTACTATTATGTCAGTAAACTTTTGTTTTTGCTTTTCCTAATCCCTCTAGGCATTTTCGATGACAATATTCCCTTTATAGATTCAATGCTTCTCTAGTCCCGCAAATCCGTCTATTCTACTGGTGCAAAGACTTACAATCAACTGCCTCCAAAAATATAAAAGATTGAAAATGCTACTGAATAGGAGAATATCCTAAAAAATTACATTACGTTGAATTTTAAACCTTTTGAAGTTTAGGATGTATTTCTTTGGATATTCTTTTAACTTAATGTCATTTAAAATTGTAAATAGACACACATTGATAATTACACTTATAAATTAATTAATCTATTTATTTACTTGTTTATTTATTTACTTATTCATTTATTTTATGTTTATTATAGCCAGACATAAGAAACCACATAAGGAACCACAAGAGGCAAAATACGGTATACACCAGCAGTGAGACACCCAATAACAAAATTGGACGATCGGGGTTGAATGAATCAGTCTTTCGACCTTTCACACGATGCTGATTTGCTTTGTAAGATAAACGACTGATTTGCAATCATGTGATCTGGGTTTGAAGAGGATAATATTTTGATAGCTGCGGCTGAAAATAGAGTTTTGTTTCCTTTACAACAAATGATGTATCTTAACTACTTCAAGTAAGGCTTCAACATTGCATCTTTGAGGTCCGATTTATCTTTTAATTCCAACTTAGATTGACCAAGGGTCAATTGGAATTTATCTGTTACAAATTTACATTTTCCACACCGTAAAGCGTTGTGATCTTTTAAACAAACTGACCTGTTTAATCACTCCTGACGGAGATTACAGTTGATTAGCGGTCATTAAATCCCTAGATTTCGTGATTATTTAACATTAACTTGGTAAACGATGATCATTTACTAAATTGGTATGAACGACGCCTTTAACTTAACTATCAGCTCTTTGATTGTCAAACAAGTCACGTGATGTCTTCTATAGTTATACCATAACGAGGATCAGCTTAGGAATTGTGAGATGGAAATGCAATACACTGAATGCTACATTTATAAAGAAAAAAGTCAGCTGCTTCCACCAGATTAGCTGAAAAAAGCAAGAAATTACTTTGTTCTATGATCCAATTATAACCTTGAGGTTTATCCTATTGCTAGGATCAAGTTTGTTTTAGTAATATGAACTTGAAACAAAGTCGAATATTTTTCTGATGAGATCAAGATATCTGTATAGCAGACTGGATGTCAAGAACGAGGACCTATTGGTCGTAAAACACACTTTTACTATTATGGTACATGTTCTGTAATAACATGAATTAGGATAAAATAGTATTTAAAACTTAAAATTATCCAATTAACTAAGCCCAAGGGCAACATCTTGCTGCCTTTACTATGGTCAACACTACTTTATTGTTTTGTTTCGAAACCGAGCTTTGTTATGCGTTAGTACCCGAGTCTCTGTTATTGTGTGCTAAAGCTCTAAACTCAAAAGCTAGAAACGATTGCTACTTGCAGTCATCGAATTATTGGAGACATCCAGAAATAGCCTCATTATAAAACAGAATAATTGAAGTGCTAATTACCAAAGGAAAAGTTAGCGAGTGCCGGCCCATACTTTATTTCCCTTTAGAAAGATAATTTGATAAGATAGCTACTGCTATGTCCAGTGTCTAGGTCTTATTGTCTTGGTGGTCAGGTTAAAGAACCAAGCTACTAAACCTTCCATTAATGGACGTGGTTTTATTGCAGAAGAGACAATTGGATAAAGCATGGTTGGCATTGTTGCTTGCTTTTTGAGGAAAGCTCATGAAGATCATGATAGACCTATTAATGATGTTTATGGACAAAAATCGGGAAACAGCCGTTGAATGGGACAATCAAGCAACGAGATTATGTGGAATAACGGGATGCTAAAAACACCATCCCGTTAACTTAAGGAGGAAATATAAAGAGAGAAAAGTGGTCGTATATTACAGAGAGTGATGATGATGACAACTATAATGATAATACACACACGGGCCGTACACCAGAATAACAAGCAATGGTGCTTTGTCGCGTCAAGGGGCCACCTCATAAGCGATGGCGCCATATTTATTCCCATTAGATCTAATGTTGAAACAAGACATGCTTTGAAACAGTCCGTGGCTACAAGAGTCCTTTTAGGCTACAGAAAATGTTTGCAGTCTGTATTTGCATGAATAGCCTATTTGTTTTCAATATCGTTCCAGACCGACGTCTTTACCGCAAAAGATGTTATCTTGTTACCAACATCAGATAGGAATTTAGTCCATAAAAAGGTGTGTAAAAACGTAATTGAAAATGGCGATGAAAACACACACGTAGAAAAAACATAATATTTAGCTTAATAAGAATAGCATGCGACTACAGTGTGTTTTTCAAGGCGATTTTCAAGTTTCATTACCGCAAAGTAATTCTCGAAAAACTATCGAATGCAGCTAGGTGGAATTTTCTCTCGCCTTGCAGACTCAAAGATTATTTGTTACTTCCTGAAGCCTGGGTTGGCAAGAAGTAAATAGTCGTGTTAATCTGAATATTAATTTTTTCGTCTTAATACGCTTTTTCTTATAACAATAGTTGTTTTAGATAGAAAGCACAAATCTCAGAGAATCTTTGTGAGCTATCTATTTACCTCAACCTCGTTTGACTTTCAACTGTGAGGCGAGAGCAGACTAGTACCCGCGTCAATAAAACCAATGAACAAAATGGAAATGAAGATGACTATTGCTTTCGTGATATGTGGTATCTGTGGTAACTTGGAATTTAAGGTCTCTGATTAAAGGATTAACACGTGTCAAACGCCAACTGAGAAAAAAGAACCGTTGATCAAAAAGAATTCTATTCTCTAAGGAACCTTAAAGTCTTTGTAACTTGTAATTGACATGGTAACGCTTGTCGAATAATACGACTACAGTCGGACTTAATCTTCACACAAGTTTGAACTAGATAATTCTTTAGGCCCTGAAAAGTATGTACGTAGAAACATATTAATGCAATTTTGTGATGAGATATACTCATTTGTACAATACATATATCAGATGTAATGTTAACTTGTGCAGAAACAATCCTTATTGGTAATGTCTGAATTGTTTTAGTACTGCAAGATGTGAAAAATAGACAACAATGATGCAACACAGGTAATATGTATGACTCTATGCTTTTACTATACGGTTAGTATTTTCTGCATCGTCTTTATAATCATTCATACATACATACATACATACATACATACATACATACATACATACATACATACATACATACATACATAGAAATATGCCAATTAATAGACACAGTAAAACGTCAACAGTAGTCACCATCCCCCTTGTCGGTAAAACACTCAAGAGGCGTTTGTCACAAAAGACGTTCGACTAGGATATTCTTATTTTCCTCGTCAGTATGTTCTAGTGTGTGAAATGGATCCCAGTGGCTGATCAAATGTCCGGAAAAGACTATTACATGGATCAACAAATAAAAAACACGAATCCAAAAAGATTTACACGGACTGCTGTACATAGTCCAATAGAGAAATAAGTAAATGCTGCAGACAATTAAACAGTCGCACATGATCCATTCGTGATGGATGTTCCTTATTGAGATGATAATTCTTTAAGAATTGCCACTAGGAACCCAACAATAAAGTCCCCTATAAACAAGTGTTTTCTATTATTTTTCCGTCATACCGACAATAGTAGAAAGTCTAGGTGAAAAAATTGTACATCTTGTTAAGGACCAATTTTTTAATTTTTTTTTTGATAAAGTCAATCCGTACAGACTAACGGAAAACCCGGTAGCAGAAAGGTAAATAAGTTACAGCAGGCGCTACCGATGGATACATAATGTAATAAGAAATGCCTTAGGGCATATGTGGTCTTCAAATAACTTAAGAAAGCAAAGGTAGGGCACATTGATAGGGAAACAAGAGCATTGATAATGATTTCATGCTTCTAATGTCTGATAACTTATTTTAATGATTTGTGGCCTTAAAAACTTGGGACATTGCACTAAAAACATACGTAAAGGCTTTTTTCGTCTTTCTGCCTACATTGTTCTGTTTTTTTGTTATAATTTAGACAGACTTCAATAGACTTAGACGAAAAGATGACCTAACTATACTAAATATCCGAAAACATACATTTTAGCGCATTCTGGATTTTCTAGTAAATACTGGCCTATGGCATGCTTTGGCAGTCATGTTAACGTTTCAAGGGCAAGATGACTACACGTCCTCTTTATAAGAAAACCACTTTTTTGCCTTAGCCTCAATTTTCTTAACTTTTCCCGAAATTGAGGCTGAGATTTTCTCACGATTTTCTTAACTTTTGTTGGAAAAAAACTGACTTTGACTATCTACAGTGTGTTATGTGTTATACGATTCTTCCATTATTTTGCTATACAAAGATTGATATTTGTTATCCATAATTGTAAAAGAAAAGTCTCGATCTTTGTAAAAGAGCTTGCAAAAAATGAGCTAATATCAGTCTCTGGTACGTAAGAAAGATGAGCTGCGTAACTTGAGTCTTGTGATTTTCTTAACATTTTCCTTCGATTTTGGCTTTTTTAGCCTCACTTTCTTATAAAAACACGTATATTCTAGAAGGGGAATTGATGCTTCGCGTACACTGGCCGGAACATTTTGTTCACTCCTGTCACCCAATCTTTGAGAAGTGCGATCTACATACCGAGCTTTTGATGATTTAATTTCTTGCATTTGATATCAAAATGATTCTCATAAAATTCTGAATTTTAGTTTAAATTTCATTGTAGGTTAATACGAAATCGCAAAAATAAAAATAGGAGATAGGACGTTGAAAAATTGATCAAGAGTTTGTTCTTGTTGACAGACTGTTAAATAGAGGATATTCTTTACATATTATTTAAGGAATGAATTAGAAATTTGTTCCAAACTAGTATAAAAGGAGTAGACGCAGAATGCGTTAAAGTTAGAAATGTTGAGAGACTTTATTTGGTTTTCCTTGTTGGTTTCCGAGGATCAAGTACGACAGTATTGATTTAGTGTTAATGCTATTGATCAGTTATCTAACTTGTAGATAGAGATTCTGTTTTTAACTCAAAGCATGAATAATTTTTTCCCTTAATCTTCAGGGGGGTACTGCTGTCCAAACTCTAACATTTCTCTTCTCAAAACAGAAAAGTGCCTATCAATTTACAGATGAAAAAATGTATTTTTCAAATACAAGAAAATGCACTTTTCGGTCTTTTTCCTTCTTCTTCAAGCAAATTTTCCAATAGTTTTTGACTTAGTCTGTAACTTGCTCTTACTAAAAACGCGTGTTCGACTCGTATTTCTAACCATACTTTAACTTCTTTTTCTGGTCAGTAGCCGTTTCCTGTGTTTACTCATTCATCGGTGGCTTGTAAAAGAATGGAATGTTTTACTCGAATTTCTTGGGACATGTTCAGCAGATAACTTTTAACCATTCTGGGTTTTATTGCAAATATTATTGAAAGCGGACACAATATGTACTTGAAAGCTGTCCACTTTGAGCATTTCCACCGTACTAATAGCAGATTTAAAATACAGTACAGCAAGCTAAGTGATATCGAGAAGCTAACAGTGACAATGACCACATTCCTGTAATCTGCAATGTGAAAGTTCGCTTGAAGGGGTGAAAGTAGCTAAATCTACCCCGCAGCTGGACTTCAGCTGAATTATCAAAGGAAGACATGAAAAAGAAGTATGTCATTGCAGTTAGAAACAAGTATAACAAATTCTTGCATGAAGAAGAGAAATCACATTGGCAAATTTTCAAGGAAGCACCGACAATCGCTGCAGTAGTGCATATCCTACCAACAAGAACGTAGAAATACAAAGAATTGATGACACGGGACATGCTTGTGCATGTAATGAAGGACCGACAGATCCAGCTAAAAATCAGTCAAGGATATAAACATCTGAACGCGAAAATCAAGAAAATTTGGGAAGATGCAAAGGCGGCTTGGTTAAATGGTGAGTGTGAAAGAGTTGAACACCTCAATGGTCTTTCTGTTATAATGAAGAGGATTCAACCATGGAAACTCTGCTATTGAAGAAAGTCGTAAAAGTTTGATGCATTGCTTTAAAGAAGTTGCTTTTAAATATTAACAAAGAACAGATGAGAAAAACGTGTTGCGCTTAAGCTACGTGCTTTATTTTTACTTATATACAGTCAAAGATGTTATATGTGTGATTCTCTCCTCCATGGACACACCGTGTAGTAGAATATATATATATATATATACATTACATATGCATATATATATATACATACATATACATATATATATATATACTATACTATATATATATATATATATAGTATAGTATAGTATAGATACAGCCTCGTTCTCATACTAATGACATAATCATAACATAACAGAAAGATGCAGATGATTGGCGTAAAATGGATATTTCAACACTCCCACTTGACGATCATCAAGTTACAATCTAATGATATCTATTTAACCATTACAAGGGTGAACATTAAGAAGATTTCTAAGTCTTTCGAATGTTTCCGGTAATACCTTAGTCAGAATATCGGCAATCGTATCCTTAGTTGTACAATAAACAAGATCAATTTCACCAGAACTTATAACATCGCGAGTGTAGTGATGTTTTATGTCTATGTGTTTAGATCTTCCACGGAACTTAGGGTTCTTTGATAACGAGATACATCTTTGGTTGTCTTCATGTATTACCGTAGCATTCTGTTGTCGAAACCCTAGATTTGCTAGTAGATTCCTAAGCCCAATGGCCTCTTGCACAGCAGCACTTGTAGCAAAATACTCTGCAAAATACTCTGCTTCAGTAGTCGAAAGGGCAGTAGTACATTGTTTCTTACTAACCCAAGAAACTGGACTATTTCAAATCATAAAAACATAACCAGATTGAGACTTTCTGTCAGAACTACCTCCCAATCTGCATCGACGTAGCCTTTAAGCTGAATCTAGGCCCATAATCTGTTAAACTTAGTAGGACAAATCGACCAGATCGCTAAGAAGTCGCACCTCCAATAAATACTACACAAGTTCTACTGTTACGTTGCTGAGAATTAAACAAAGAACAACCTTTACACACCATGCGTTACGAAGACGTACAGCACGACTGAGTCAATCAAAGAACACTCTGTATATATAGTATAGATACAGCCTCGTTCTCATACTAATGACGTAATCATAACGTAACAGATGCAGATGATTGGCGTAAAACGGATATTGCAGCACTTTCTATGTTTCTTCCCCTCCTTTTCTTTCTTTCTCCCTCTCTTTCTTTCGCTTTCAAACACCTCAATGGTCTTTCTGTTATAATGAAGAGGATTCAACCATGGAAACTCTGCTATTGAAGAAAGTCGTAAAATTTTGATGCATTGCTTTAAAGAAGTTGCTTTTAAATATTAACAAAGAACAGATGAGAAAAACGTGTTGCGCTTAAGCTACGTGCTTTATTTTTACTTATATACAGTCAAAGATGTTGTATGTGTGATTCTCTCCTCCATGGACACACCGTGTAGTAGAAATAACAGACATGTTTTTGATAGGCTTCTGTTTTCATTCTTACAGTACTGTGTTATCTCATCTTGTTTATATCGTTAAAAGATGCATTAAAGTTAAATATAATTATCAACAGCTTGACCTTAAATTAATTTTGCCAAGTGTTTGCACGCAATAATGACTGTGCAATTAGAACTCGTGTAGTGTTTCAGAGAGAAATGGAGTTTAACTCCTTCTTAAGTGCTCTTCTGTGTTTCATTTTTCTTACGTTGCTCACCCTGGAAATCTTTTAGCTATATCTAATAGCAGAGACTATAGTCTGCTATAGTTTACAAGTATTTACAACGCTGGAAATAGGTAATATTTTATGTAGTGGACTTAGAAGTAGAGAAGGAATTAAGCAGACACCATTAGCACTAACTACAACAAAAGAGCCAGTCCTCGCGTCAAATTTTTTTGTCTTTCAATTCAAATAAGGTTGTTTAACTTGACATTAAACTTAGTTGCTACCCATTAAACTACAGTGCATTAAACTTCGCATCTTATAAGCAAAACATATGGTTGCATTACCGACAAACTACGCGAGATGATGAACGGTGAATGTTTGCATTGGTTTTCTCAATCTTTTCAGTTAGTTGAAATGGCAATAAATGAAAGCGTTATTCTGCACGCAAGCAGCATCGCAATATTTCGTCAAGACACAGCCAAGCGAGGCCTCATATATTTACAAATTCATTAGGGTACATACCTCTAAGTATGTATATTGAGGTTCTAAACTATAGTGTGATAAACAAGTGATATTGAACTAGCTAATTCCAACAAGATCTCTTAAGCAATATCATCTCCTCTTACATGCCCTCTAGTTGACTTGATGTTACAATATTTCTTCGCCTATGAAAAAATCTTGGAGTACCCTTAAAATGTACAGTGCAGTAAGGTCAAATACTAAAGGTCTATAAAACTTTTCAATCCCCAATGAAAATATCGGCTTTGCAAAATCGCGGCAAATGTTGTACACGAAAATATACTGAAAGATATTATTTTCTTAAGTCCAATATCGCCTAATCAAGACCACGACAAATAAAAAAGAATTGATGAAACAAAAGGAATAATAACAAGTCCTTCGTAATAGGTTCTGATATTGTCATAGCGGTAAATAACTTAGACATCAGTGAACTAGATGACAATTATGGTTCTTGTTTATGTCTTGATCAGACTGTATCCTCGTCAACCATATAACGTAATAAATTTGACATGGATCTAATTCTATTCTTTTAATTTACGTCCACGAGTTTTAGCTAGATATACTAGTGAATACTCGTCCACTTTCAATTGAACTGTTTTTCCTACAAATATCCGGTGGCTTTGCTTCTAATCGAGAGCCTAGGAAATTAGATCTGGTTAGACTTCTGTTGTGCATTGTGAAAGAAGTTGTAAGTATCGGCCTCGCGCTGTTTAGATTTAGAAGGTGATAGGGATAAGAATCGCCTGAAGCCTAAAATTCACTTGAAAGAATGAATGCTGATACTTGTTAAGATTTCAATTAGTGTCGTTGCATCTGAAAGAAAAAAGATGGAAAAGATTCAGTTCTTCTATGAAATGATATATTGCAAAGGTTGGATCCCAAAGTCAAGGAGAACTGGTCATCCTTAGATAAAGTTGGTATTTTCAGCAGAGACTCCTTCCTGAGATATAACTTATTTTCAATAAACTCTTCAAGATGGCACATTGTGGACTCCACACCTAAGACGACAACCCCGGAGAGTATCCACCTTCTACAAGAGTTAAGCCACTACTTAATTACTTCATTATAACTGCATAAATCTACGACTTATTTTAATCATTATACATAGAACATGAATCGACCGCTTACTAGAGTTTAGAAATTCATCACTGATTCTGGGTGCGCGCGCAGGATGCAGGGCGGAAAAGGTTTTGCTTACCTTCGCTACGTTTGATTTTGGCAGTCAACTTGCACCCTCTATCGTCAAAAATGCCACATTTTTGCTTTGCTGAAGGTGAAACCAAAAAAGTGGAGAGAAGAAGTATCCCAAAAAGGAGACCTCCGTTCGACAAGGGGAGAATAATGACAGGATTAGGGTGGATGTTGCGATGCCTGGAAGACTTCGACAAATATTCAAACATCAGAACTGTTATTTGTGGACAACAGTTTATTTCTGATAAATGTTTTCCTATATCTCTCGACCCCAGTCTTTAATAAATGTAAACCATACTTTTCTTCAGTACTTTTCTTTAAAAATACCACCATTCAAAATTTGTTTCTTCATCCATTACAAATTTACTATTTTACATAAATTGTTGATCGTGGTGAAGTTTCATGACCATAAATTTTATTATGTAAGCTTCTACATGATAGACAGACAGACAGACAGACAGATAGATAGATAGACAGACAGACAGACAGACAGACAGACAGACAGATAGATAGATAGATAGATAGATAGATAGATAGATAGATAGATAGATAGATAATAAATATCAACAACTCCTCTTAAAAGACAAATTACCTGATTAATTTCAGACTTCCCTTCTGTTTGTGAAGAGCAATCAGTCAAATAATAGTATTTGTTTGCTTTTAAAAAGGAATAAAGTGGATGGAGTCCTATTGCCTTCGTAGACCTAGCCTTATCATATATAAAGACCAAATCTTGTAAGATCATAAAACGACTGTATAGCAAAGTAAAGGCTGTGAGTTCCAGACTTAATCAATGCAACAAGGTGGCTTTTAATGAGAGGAGGTAACTGGGGTTGATCTTCAAGGTGTTCACTTGGCCTCTTCCAATAAAATTTTGTTTCTTTATTTTATCTTTCTTTTTTCCCTTTCTTGTTTATGATTGGCTAGTTTTGCTACATGTTTCGTATAAATAGGTTGCCATGTACATATACTTTCCGTTCTGACGATTCATAATCTGAAGAGTGTCAGACGAAAAAAGCTTTTAAGTATGATTTTAGCGCAATGTCGCAATGTTTCAAGGCGATTTTCAAGTTTTGTACCACAAAAAGATTGTTCAAATTTAACAAACAACTAATAACAAACAAAACTTGTATAGACACAAATAAAATCTTTCAAATGCTTACACGTGTTGTGATGCACTACTAAGATGGTTTACAAATTATGACAAAATTGTTTTTCATCCAATGGTTGGTTAAAACTAATTAACGTCAACACAATTTCTGTGCTTCCGTTACGTTCAGACAAAAATATCGCATAGAAACAGGACAATTCTTAGACTTGTTCGTGTGCCTATCCTTTTCATATGATATTTTACAAAGCATGAAATGTGTGGAAGGTTTCCAAGCGTGTCAAACGAAACAATGTCTGTTTAGTATTTTTTTTATCCTCAAGTTTAAACTGTTAGAGGCAAACTTCGGTCATTTCAACCGCCAAAAGTAGCTTTAAATCTTTTGCAATAAAGATTGTCCATGTTTTGACCAGTTGTACGGCCTGCCACCTGCACTGTAACTGGACCGTAATCATCATGGCTTGCATGAAGATTCAATGTAGCCTATCTGCGTTGCTGCAGAAACGTACTATGTGTACTTGTCTTTGTTCAGATTTGGTAGATGGGTCTCTAAGGGGTAGGAGTAGAAGAAAAAACTTAAAATTTCTGTTTAGACACAAATTAAATTAAGTCTAATCAAGCTTTTTGTTCAACTTGATTAGATAAAGACTAATCTGTTTACGGTTTGTTATCAGTGAACTTCGAAAGCGTTTAATGCGCATGACAGAAGTTCAACTTGGGAATAGGTTTTAGGAAATTCTTTGTACAATGGTGATGGTACTCCTAAAACAATAAGTAAACTGTAATCTATTTATGAATCTACAGTTAAGCGCGAGTATTTCCTACACCAATGAAGGACCCTCAATGCAGTCACTCACCCGAAAATTATCAACAGTTTCGGTCTGTCCATATATAGAAATTACCATGGAAGATAGCAATCTGCAAAACAAATTTTACACTGATATAGTTTGTTTATAAGAATAGTAAATAACTAGAACTTGTCTTTACCCAAAACACTGTATTTCAAAGATGATGTTGTATTCTTGGATAGCATCATCACAGTTTTAATTGGCATCTTCTTCGTTCCCCCTCGTCCAATCTCGCTTATTTATAGCAAGATCGACATATTTATCATAATTAACATCAATAGTATCATTTTTGCCATTGTTATTTAACCTTTTGTCGTTCGACGGGAAATATTGTTGTAAGATAAAGGGCAAATTACGATCCCTTAACTCCAAATGCTAGTTCCAGGATAGAACCAGTAGTACTCAAACAGAAAAGAATCCAGTGAATCTAGTTATGAATCTATTACTCTCCACTCTGTAGCTTCCGCAAACTTTTACAGCCATATGTGTTACAAACATAGCTTTACTATTTTTAATCAACCGGTAGAAACGTTACAACAAATATATTCATCAATTTATTAACTCATTACTTTAACGTCATTTAAACATAATCAAGGAATACTGAAAATGATTCTTGCACATATTATGACTCAAATGCGCCCACATAAATGCTTAAGAGTTACCTTGATTACCTACTTGCGTGATTGAGAAATGCTGAAAATACTTAAAACTAAGCCGTAAGGACGTGGATCTGTTTTCAACACGCCCTCCAACTTGACTCATAAGGAGTAAATAACTACTTAATTCATACAGCGCGCATCTAAGACAGCAGCAAATGAGGAGTGGAAACGTCTTTGAAAATCACACTCTTCTCTTGACGTTTTGCATTTCCCCTTCTCTGCTACCATACCATGTTAATTGTTCCTCTCTTTACTATCTACGTCTAGTGGAAAGAGCCTTTGAACTGATCTACCTACAATTTCCTACTTTCCTTCATTGCCATCCTTACCTGTCCAAATCTTATTCGTCCACCTGTTTCTTGACTACATTCCTCTATATCTCCCATTTTCTACATGCCTGTTTTAACAGAATTTTCCTGAATCAAAACTAGGTCTCTTTTACCAATAAGTGGGGTACCCTGGTTTACTATACAGTGCCTTTCATGGAGATCTATCAAGTAAGAGTTCCTCCCTCTGTTCCAAAAATGTTCCAATTTACGTGATAAGTATGCAAATCTAGCTGAAAATGAGGTATAAACACACTGCTTGCCAACATCTGAATCCTTACTTATCTGTAGTGACAATGGCGCCAGTCTACGCCCATTTGAAGGAGTAAGAACTTCAACTGATGGGTTGTCATACTGGTAGGTCAGAGGTCGTGAGTTTAGAGTTGTTTCTATCTCTGTCAATACTGTACTGAGCTCGTCAAATGTAAGCCGTGCTTGGCCCCAGAACTTTCCTCGCACATCTTTTCACACCTCCCACCATACGTTCAAAGAAACCACCCCACCATGGTGCACATGTTAAATCAAATTTCTAAGTTATTCGCCTTGATTGCAAATAGTCATCTACATAACTATCTGACTGTAATTTCTCCAGTAATTTTGTTGCAACCTTAAACGTTTGGATGTTGTCTGATGATCAATTCCGGGGTTTCTCTCCTTACAAGAATCTTCTTAAACAATGAAGAAAGGAGTTGGTGGTTAAATCCTTCACTAGTTGTAGATGGATGCATCTAGTAACACGACATGAAAACAACGCAATATAGACTTTAGTCATGCCATTCTTATCCTTCACCAGAAGTGGACCAGCAAAGTCCACACCTACTCTGCCGAAGGGTGGAGCTTGAGTCAATTTGACTATCGTAATGGAGCTGTTGAGTGAGAGTCATATGGTTTACCTTCGTATTTCCAGGATACCAAACATTTTTGCAAGACCTTTTTCACATACTGCTTTCCTTTAGCAACCCATAATCTACTCCTAATCTCTTCTATTGTAGATTTCAAGCCACAATGGTGCATCCTTAGATGGCAGTCAATCCCCACACGTTCGGAGTACCTGTGGTCTCTCTTTAAGATTACAGGAGATTTCGCCTGTTCCTCTAGATCAGATTTTTGCAGTCTCTCCTGACATCTTAACAGTCCATCTTTCTCAACAATACCGAGTTGTAGTACAGTTTTCTTAAAGATTGGAGAGGCTCTTTCAGATCTTTGATTCACAACATTTCTGCCTCTGCCACCTCCTTGATGGTGAGTGTTCCATAACACAAGTCATGCTTAGCCTTTTTTGCTTTTAGCTTGCCGATGAATCGCGATATCCATGCTGTAACTCAAAGTAATCTTCAAAGTTTACTAAACTGACTCACATCTGTAATCTCACTAGTGCCTGCATCTTTCTCAACCACAGTAACCATAACCTTGACCTTTTCCCTCTCAGCACCAATCTCGTTTGATTCTTCAGGATAAAATTCAGTTGGACAGCTTTCTTGACCCTTTCTTAGCCAATGTGGGTCTCTCCACAATAGCTGACTTCCTCTTAGATAACTAGCCAAAGCTCCCCTGGATCGAATATCTGCAGGACTATCTATTCCTTCCACATTTATTCCATTGGTCCTTTTGTGATAGCTTTAGGATTTCGTTCACTATACACTGTACGAATTGTCAAAATTCTCCATTGTTCTAAATCCAGTATAGAGCTGTTTGGCTATAAAGCCAATATTTTACTTGGTCTACTTCAATATTAGAACGTAATGTCTTTACAACAGTGTCCACTAGTGTGGCAGACATCAGTTCCAGCCTGGGTATGTTCGGCTTTTTCAGTGGTGCCACTCTAATCTCTGTGCACAATAATTTGCTTTGCCACCCCTGGCTGGTCTTATATATGAGATACACTGTGGCACAATACGCTTTCATACTGGCATCACCAAATCCATGAATCTGAGCATGTTTGATGCCCTTGTTTTCAAGCACATACCTTGGGACTGATATTGACTTAACATTTTGCAAGTCATTGAGCCAGACTCTCCATCGCAGTATCTTATCTTCTGGAAGTGGATAATCTCAACCCCTGTGTTCCATACATAGTCCCTGGAAAATTACTTTTGGTTGTACAAACAACAAACTAATGATTCTTAGGGGATCAAAGAGACTTGCTGAGGAACTCAATATTACTCGCCTAGGCACTGCCTCCTCCTTGTCTGCACTGGCTCTAATTGTTGTAAGATCCAATTCAAACATGTCCTTCTTATCGTCCCATTGAACACCAAGCACCTTATTCTTGCAACTCACAATCTTGTGAGGACCTAACGTCTCTTTTGCATACGATTCTTGATCTAATGTTGATATAACATCCTGTTTCTCACCTTTTGTTTCACATTCTATAATAGCCTTGGCCAATACAGGATCACTTGTTTTCCACTTCCTAAGAACAAATCCGCCTAAAGACACTCGGTCCTTGGCCTTCTGGTAGAGAGAAATAGCTTCCTCTGTGGAGTCCCAACCTGTTACTAAATCATCAACATAAATACATTCTTTTAACTTAGTGACAAAACAAGAATCTCTGTCCTTATTTGGCTCAATATGGTGCTGTAATATTGCATTTAATAAAGAGGGTGATGAAGTAACCCTAAATGTTAATCTTTTGTTCTGATATACAATAACTGCTGGGTCCTCCTTTTGTATGTCATCTACCCACAAAAAACAAAGGGAATTTCGATCTGCTGGGTTGACTTCAACACTGAAGAATGCACGCTCAATGTCACCTACCAAAAGTACATTTAAACTACATTTAAAAAATGCAAACATTGGTTACGTGAAACACACCCTTTACCACGTTTAGATGAAGCATAAAAAACTAATCTTACTTTTGTAGTTTGAGCATCCTCCCGAACCACAGCTTGATCTTGTAAATAATGCATTTGATACAATACATAATTCTTCTGCTTCTTTAATAAGCGAATCGTATTGGCAAAGGATGTCTGGAGATTTCTTTAACCTTTTGTACACACTCTACAGTCTTTGGAAACTGTTCTCATAATTAGAAAGTAATGGTTTATGACGTTTTCCATGGTCTCAATATATGTCCCGCTGTCGGTAAAAAATAATAATAAAAACAACAACAATAAAACAGAAAAAAACCCACAAACCATATTAATAGTTTTTGTTTTAGATTTAATTTGTTTTAATTTATACCCTTTATAACATTTGCCATCCTCTCTAGCGTTTAGATAGTTTACAACTGGCTATTGTAACACTGGAATATCAATATTATAAATAAAATAGACATTTGTGATATTGGCATTACTTGAATTAAATCCAAAATTGAAAAAAAGTGCCACAATCCTTTCAGAAGGTGACTAGAAATTCCAGTCAGTCGTACTCTTGATATTAAATTTATGAACACGTCAGACTGTTGCCTTAACTTAATCGATATAGCTACGAAATGTGCACAATGACAAGTGATTATGAGGTGAAAATTAGAAAATACAAATGACCGTGATATTCACATTGTCTTTGACGCTTCGTAAACTGCAAATGTTTAATATGATCGTTTTTAAAATACTAGATTAGTGATCAAAGAAATACGTGATCAGAGAGAAATTCATGTTTTCAATATCTTACCATCACAAGGTTTTGTTGTTAAAGCTGTGATCAATTTTTATGTTCGTAACCATTTAAGCTCTTGGCATAACCCTTTAGTCTGTTAGCTCACAATACGTATAATTTTACTATTTGCTACTTGCACAATAGACTCTGCAATAAATAATCTTATCTGTGGAGGAAAAAACAAAATACCTTATGCTTCTCATGTCTCAACTCTCAAACTATCTAACATGTGGTTTCCGGCTGTCCTGTACACTTGAATCAAGGGTATTGCAACTGGTGACATAACTCAGCTACGGATGAATATACCTTTGCTATCTTACCAGGTTTACTTTTCCATGCTACTCTGGCTGTCTACCTTTAAGAAGGTCTTTACAACTGGAGAAATAATTTCAGCCCTCAGTTCACTGCAGCCGCGTTGCAATATAGAATGCAAAAATCCTCGCTGAACTTGCTGATTCCCATTGTCTCTCTACCATTACTTAGTTCTAATGTCTTCGTTATCCTTACAAATAAGAGGCTGTACGTTATAGAACTTAGAAAACATACAGAAGCTTAAAGAACAATATTTACAACTAAATGCAGAAGTACAAGGACACGTTTCAGCAGCAACAAGAAGTATATAGAAAAGACAAATTTGTAAATCTTTCTGTCAACACCTTTGACGAATCTTCACTTAAGTTTATAAGAATGATGAAACATCCTTCTTTGACAACAGTGTTTCCAATTAAGTAGTTGCAGATATTGCCATCCGATAAATTATACAAGGTGACGTTTTGTATAATTTATAGCACATTCCTTTGAAAACTTTTAACATCATCTTTTTCTTACAAGAAAAATTCAGAAAGTTACTTGGTCATGAAAATCTTTGTCGCGGTATGCATATATTTGTTAATTGGCCAAAGACACTTCTGCACTTCAAGGATTGAAGTACAATTATGATAGATGAATTCTTTTCTGAGTCTTATCAACAAGGATCTTCTACAAGACCAGTCAAATAAACTCAAATTTATTAAAGGCTAGAAGACCAGTGGAGGGAACTCAAATATATTAATAGCTAACAAACACATGGAGCAAACCCCATTCTCGTAATGGCTATATGGCCTGGTTTGTAAATGAAGCAGTAGGTCAACAAATCTAGGGTCTAATACAATTTCGAAATGTTGCCTTGACATGCGGTACGGACATGCTGATGCCATACTGTGCAGTGAAAGCAGTGCGGGGGTCCATACATGGTAATAACAATAACTTTGTTATAGCAAAAGGAAACATCCCACCCTCATCGTTACCTAAAAGACGTACTTAAAATGCAAAGCTCCTACCTAAGGTACTGCCATGGAGAAGATTGAGGATTCAATAAGGGTTACTAGCTTTAGCAAGTTTAAGCGACGTTACGATGTCATTCTAAATGGAAACAAAGATAAGAAGACGTCAGTATATATAGAAAAATAAGTAATAGATGGATCACATGTTAAAATTTATTGGTGGTTAAATTGTTGGTGCCCAAAGTCTGTTGTGAGCGACTTTACGGCTATGAAGTCTGATTTTCTGTTCAAAGTTAGCATCAAATCTTTCATAAACAACATTCAGCAGTCCATCTTTCCTTGAAATTTGGCAATATTTTGAGATGCCTTTTCGAATTCTTAGGCTCCAATCCGCGTTGTTCTCAAAAATAGCAACGAAAAACAAACGCCGACAATGTGTGTTCCTTGATCATTTGCTGTAAGTGTCGGTATGTATAGCCGACATGCTCTACATACCACAGATCACACGTAAAAAGATGGACAACGGATTCTTGTTTCACATTGGAAAGCTTTGACAACAGACTGAAGGGATATTTTAACAGCAAATAGCAGTGTCTCTAATATTCTAACTACAACATGCTCTCTGAAACTGTCCAGCTTTCTTTTGGACTTCTAGTTACGAAAATTCTTATACCCTATAGATAATTGGACGTCATTATTAACAAGAGACTTAATAAGACAAATAATTTATCAATAAAAAGGAATACAAAAGACGCAGTCTAGCCACAGAAAGGGTTGTGTATGCATCCATCATAGTCGCAGCACATCACACATTATCATCCTTTTTGGCATGGCGCGATAAATTCTGGTTTATCGTCACAACCTGAGCAGTATATAGAACAGGCTGTAATCTAAGAAACTTAAGGAGACAAATTACATCCGGATACATTAACATCCGGTACGTGTCATACACATATTTGTAACCGCAAGGGGCACCTAGTTTCACGTCTGAAAATGTGTCCAATAAACCGCTTCAATCTGCTAATAGAAATGACTACCAGGCTGATAATTTTTAAAGCAAGAGCAATGACTTTATACTTAACTATGATTTATTTTAGGAAGATAAGAAAATAAACCATAGTTAAGCATGACGTAGGGCTCTTGCTTTAAATATTATCAGCCTGGTAGTCATTTTAATTAACACATTACGTTTGCCACCTGGCATATCTATTGCGACAAAACCCCTTCAATTTATAGCAATACTTTAAAGATTCTAAACATACTTTTTCTGCTATGTCTTTCTAAGAAACTTTTTAAAATCAAAAGCATAATAATGTTTTCTTCAAGTTCAAGTGTTTTGCATGCTAGTAACTCGAAGTTATGCAGATCTTTGTAAATCTTGAAACCACAGGAAGCTACGTTGTGAGAAAACTGAATAGTATCACGTCATAAACGTAGTTGATGCTTGACTTATTTTTCAATTTGCTTCGTGCTTATTTAGCTCGACTACTATTGCACAATCCTACACAACTTAGGATGAGAATTCAATCCTTTAATCATTCTTTTCTAAAGAGAAATGTGTTCATTACATCCTACATGGTCATCTGCACCTTTTAACCGTAGTGAGGAATGTTTACCTAATGACTAGAGAATGACAAAAATGGTGAGTAAATCGGACGATTGTTCCACCGTTCAATTTCCTGAAAGTCGTCTCGTTATTCTTTGTGGTCGCAGCTACAGTAGGCGAATCAATTTTATCTACTTGACTCGAGGGAGACTGATCTGGTTAAGGGCCTTTTGTCTATTCACTTAACGGCTATGAAAGAAGATCAAGAACGATGGGGCTCAGAGATGACTAGAAGCACCACTAAGGTTCAAAGGTCTTCATTCTCAGACTAAATAAGCTGACGCAGAATAAGTGTTATATTCTCAAAGGTTATCATGATAACAGCTATTACCAAGGCTACTTGAGACTCCTATAAAAAGCTGCCTTTTTAAAAAGTATGGGGCACTTATGTCTTTTGTACCTTTACTTAAAAATAGTATCAGCACAAGTGAATGGAAGAGTACGTCTTGTCCAATACTTAGGAACTTATGAAGTGTTGACGTTAGCCCAGTAGAAACTGGTCCTAAACCGCTCTTCATTCAAATTGATAGACATAGGACTTGCATCCTGTTTACATGAATTCACATTTAGACGACTACTCTATCGCAAGCAAGTCCACTTTTAAATAATTCTTTCTACTTAGTCGTTTTGAATTTGCTGCCTTTCGATCTCCAGGATGACTTTTAAAATGTCAATGCAAGTCTTACATAAAGAGTGAACGTCAACTCATTTGAATCAAAATTGCTTTTATGAGGGTATATATTTGATCGGCCATCAAATAGCCCAAAATCCTGTAACTACACTCTAATACGACACTTCCAATTTGTACAAATGTTTCCATATCAAAGGTTCTGACTAATTAGATCAACTATTAAACTAGATTAAAATAGGTCAACTACTAGAGAACTAACTCTGTACATGCACACATCTCCTTTCTATGTCCTCGTTCTTTTTGTTTCAAATGTTACAACGCATTGGGATGTAAGGTTCTTAAAGTAGGTTCTCTCAAAAGATATAAACAACCCCTAAGAAAGTCTCTATTGTGTTTCCGGTGTCTATGTTCAATATGAAGATAGTAGCAGTTATAATGTCTATTTTGGTTAATCTAATGATCAATAAAATCACCTTATTTATTTATTTTGAGCTTTTATAATGTTATAAAGTTGTGTGTAGAAAATTACTTCACATAAATACATTATGATATGTTGAAAATCATCTCCAAAAGAAAATTTAGATGGTCCAGACAAACCTTAAAAGTATTCGTTGCTTATAAATATTTACTTATCTTGACCTTTAATGTTTTCGATAAAAATGTCAAAAAGGAAGTTTTTTAGAACATGTAAGTACAGCATCGCACAGACTGACTCAAGAATTCCCTTGTAAAGTAGAAAAACTTAACTTTGCCGTGTTAAAATTGAGAGAAGGACAGCTGCTCCAGGAAAAAGTGTCGCCATTAGGTAATCAAAGCATTTCTTGATGCGCAACAAGCACCGCAAGGATTACATGAATATTACAACAATTGGAAATTATTTCTTTATGTTACAAGGGCACTCAGCTGCAAGATTAAGGGCCTTATCATATGAACCGCATTGACCGTGCTAAAATCAGCTCGCTATCATATGAAGTTTCCCAGCTCGGTTTCACGGGCTGAAGAATGTCACGTGACATTTGCCTACTTTACGTTCTTTCCATTGCCCACCAAATTCAAAGTTTTACTTTCAACTGTCTCAAACATGTCGATATTCTCAGCCTCATAAATCGCTGCCAACCGTTTTCAAATTTCCGTATGGAAGCTTTTTTTAAAAGGAACCTCTTAATATGGAACCTACATGTAGAGGATAAAAAAAAATTTAAAGAACTTATACTACTAATGACAAATTCACTAAAGAACTTTTGACAATTTAAGAATTTTATCACCGCCAATAACTGAGAATCACACATATGCGTCAGCCATTTACAGTCACAATCAAATCACTTATTTGTATAATTTAGCAAACCAATCACACATCTGTGCAATTTTTGACTGAGAATTAGATGTAGAATACGACACGAAGAATGGTTATGTAATCTAAATGTCACGTTTGTCTTATATTGTCGTTTCTTCACTGCTCTGAATATCCCACTTGGCAGAAGCGAGATCTCTGTTAGCCGTGCCAGCCCGGTTCTCATGTGATAGCAAGTTGCGTTTTATGACAGTTTGTCAATCAAAGTCAGATCTCGGCAAACCGGGCTCATATGATAAGGCCCTAACGGTCGAGGGTAGGGCTGTTAAGCATTTCTCTTAACATGCCACTCCTTGAAAAGAACGCGAATGGGTCGTTATATTTTTCAGAGGGGTGGTAGAGTTTCAAATTTGTCCTACTTTATAGTTATACACTAGCCCCACGGCGATTTTGTGAATCAAGGATTCACTTCCGTCAATACGGTTGACATCCTGAGTCTCGAACTTTTACGGAAGTCATCACGTTTTCAAAATAACAAAGGTTCGTGATATCCGACTTTTAGGAATATACCGTAACTCTTTAAATCCAACCTTAGTCGACGTCCATCCCGCGTAGGTGACCAAAAGACCATTACGTCATCTAAAAAGGGCAATGCAGCTTAACTTTATTGATCTCTTTCTGCAGTTGCTAGGACTGTCACAGTTTCTTAGACTTGCCTCTAAGCACGTAAAGCCATTGACAATAAATACCGTATTACATGACCACATTACTTCTCCTGCAAACTCCTTTAGTCGTAATAGCCAGGGACTTCAGTTGCTTCTTATTCATTGTGGAGATAATTTGCTTGTATCGCTATTACTACTGCTTAATTTCTCTTCTGATATTATGCTCAAGACACGCCCATCTTTGTGTTTTTTCGATAAAGTGCCAGAATGCATGCCTAAAAGTGTCTTCTATTTGATTGTTCTTGTGGGTACGACTAATGACACTGTTGGCAATAATTTGTGATCTCCATTACCCACTACAATTGATCAAATGGTATTAGTAAGCAGATTGATTACAAGTATAAAAACCTAAGGGACATTTCACACAGTCTTCAACTTCATCGTAGTAGTTATCTGCTCCTTATCGCAGTGTATCGTACTCCATAATTTTGTCGCATTTATAATATTACGAAAGTCTTAGATTTCAAGGGTAAATCATAAGATTTGAGTTTCATCACAAAACATAACGTTTTAAGGTGCAATGATATAGAGTTATATATTTACAAACTCACCCTTCATTATCATAATTCGACAACCTTCCACTCATGTTAGCATTTTGAAGAAATATTTTCATTGCGCTGCAGAAACAAGTGCAGGGGACTGATGAGCATAACAACATTAATAGGAATTAAAGTTACAAGTCGAACAAATTGAATTTTAGTAATGATCTAGAAGAGGTATATTGATCGATGCAACTTACAATGCGTGTGGCTGTATAACATTTTCCACTCAGGAGCCAACACTACAAAAACATAACAACGGTTAATTGATTAACGCCAACTGATTCATTATAGCATTCAATGAATATCCTCTATGGACTGACAAATAAATAGCATTAGTCTGTTAATTGAATAAAGTTCAATTTTGAGGACTAATTTAATAAGTGTGATTGACAGTTGGAATTATTTCTTTAATACGCAAATAAGGAGCAGAATAAGCATCGATCTTACCTTGAATGCAAGACCAACAGTTTTATTATGGGCATCAGAAGCAAGGATTGTTTTTCTTTTGATAAGAAGTGAAGTTATTGACGCATATATTCGATTTAGCGTCGACACGTGCACGCATGATAGAAACGCACATATAAGGTAGGTATTCTTTTTAAAGGGATTTAAATAACCTCTGTTACACATCCTCAACGTTGGTTATAAAGCTGCACAGCCTCATTCCCGTTAGAAATATAGGTACCTTCAACAACAAATGTCAATATTGTCAATACAGTACTTGCATGTAAGGATATTGATCCCCGGTGCAAATGACCCACATCAATTCTAAACAGCAGCAAGAAGAAAAAATTGAACACTAGACGTGGCATAAGATTCGTACCAGTGTGTTTGAAATCAGAGAAGGAAAGCAGTAGTCGAATGTCACATTTCCTGAAGTTCCACAAATGAGTGATCAACTGTCAAAGAAACTACAAGAACTTTATCGTAAGATGTAGAGGAAACTTAATTGACAGAAGATATACTTTCTACTGACTCTCTCCTGGGAACTGGGTAACAGTTACTTCATTTCTTCAGAACAATGACTACACTAAATGCTACAGAAGATAGGACACCCCAATTGTATACGTGTTGCTCTGACTAACTGAATTTGCGTATCATATAAACATGTGAAACGTGCATATGGGTTTCTGAAAAGCTCAACTACCGAGTATTTCACTGTTAACTTTGGAGAAGAAAATGAACCAAAACGTCGAAGGAAAAACAAATGTTATATTCAATTTATCATACAGTAGCCTTACGTCACTACGTTATTTTGAATTGTTGCAACTTTCGTCATCTGGTAATAAGTTTTCTGTCAATTTACAATATGGCTACAATTCGAAGCTTAAAAGAAGCCTAATTTCGTCTACCTTAATTTCCTATTCGAGATCTCAATTCCAGTGAAGACGTATCACACAAACACAAACAATTCCAGGTAATCTAAATCTTACATGGTTCGTCTTTTCATATTTATGATGATTTGCATGCCTACTTTTGAGACGAATTTGTTGTGAACGAAACTAGATGCAGCGAGCAACTATATGATTAGCAAAATACCAATTTTAAAGGCATGTAGGGATTTTGGTTTTTAACAATTTTCGAGACGAAAAGTCTCATATAAATTAGGTGAAGATACATTTCAAGATCAGCTTTCTAAGCAACGTGAGTGATTACTATTTTGATACAAGAAGAACTTCAATTTACGCTGCTCCAGTTCCATTTTTAGGGGGACCCTCGGACCCTCCCCGAGCCCACCCCGGGATCCCGATCCCGTTTTTTTATCAGGGAGAGTTGCTCAAAACTGCGCAGATGCTCTCCTTGTACCTAGGAAACACATGATCATTTTCAAGCTAGTAGCGGACTGATATACATCCTTTTTACTTCCGCCTGGAGGCTATGTTTTTGTCGGGACTTGTTTGTTTGTCTGTTCGTTAGCAGGATAACTTAAAGCATATGGATAAATTTTGACGAAATTTTCATCGTTTTTATATGATCCAAAGGAAGTCCTGGATTCTGGATCACGTTTTCATAATGAAACCTTCATAGTGCTACACACTTTTTAATAAGAATATTTAATTTCTTGCCGAGCCTCAATATTCTTAAAAATTTTGGATTGCGAGCCTCAGATTAGTCTTGCCCAACACGAGGTGCAAATGTGCCATTGAAAAACATTCAAATCTTTTTTTTTGTTGGTTCACTATAAACTTGAACAAGAACACAACAGAACAATGAATGTGATATTAATAAACGTTAGTAAATACTTCAAGTACTATCCTAGTCCAAAATCACTATTTCAACCCTGTCAATCTCATCAATTCCAAATGTAGTCCTCGCTATCATCTGAACATGAAACTCTACATGTAGCAAGAATTTTATTGAAGTACTCGATTTTTCCCATGGACCCTCCATTTTTGTACAAAGCTTTGATTTGTCATCATAATTTGTCATCTCTGGAGTGATCTTCTTCATTGTCCAGACAATCTGACCCTTAATCTACTGGCTCCTGTTTATCTTCTGCAAGTATATCATTATCGTCTTCTTTGTCTTGATAACCATCTGGCACGTTGCACCTGCTCAGCCTTGCATGCTGGCAAAGATAAAAGTGGAGGTGGGACCATCATCATGCGAGCCAGCAGCTGGCATTAAACACGCAGTCTTCTCCGTGCAACTGTTTCTCAAATTGGCGTATTCGGGACCTCACAGAGTTTTCCGAGCATTTCTTACCCAGTGAGGTATGGGGCTTCATCTTTCCATGACCGATAGCCCTTTTTCATGGCCATACCATAAATCGGCATTGTTTGCTTCATATAGCCATTGCTGATAATTGTGGCCAGTCAAAACCCTCAAGTTTGGGTGATCCCTGCATCCACGACATGCCACAATTCCGTAGCATTCTTTAAGCTGTACCATACAACTCCGCTATAAGGCTCGCGACAACATTCCTAAACTAGTCTGCTTTTTGAGCTGTTAGGTTATCAACGAACAGAACAAATTGATTCAGATCTTTCACTATCGGTTGTAGTGTTCTTTTAACCATTTGACTGAGCATGCAGTGTCAGCCCATGCATTTTCTTGGCAGTAGATGCCAATATCTGGATGCCATGCATCTTGCTCATCTTTTCAGATCCTTTTCCCATTGCTCCTGAAGATAATTCAGTTCTGGGCTTCTCACCATCAGGTCAAATGCAAACTTGCAATATGCATTGTCTCTCGTCTAGTCCTGATCATGGCTGGCTGATACATGTTTTTGAATGTTTATCTCCTGGCTTAAATATATCAAAGGACCTTTTTTATCACTGACAAAGGGCATCGGCAACTGATTCAGGTTCAAGCATCGGGATGCCAGAAAACTCCACTGTTCACTGTCGTAGGATGTTGACCCAGCAACAGTTCTAGTCAAACGTTCTCCTGTAACACTGTGCCATTTAAACAAGTATTCTCTAAGGGCTTCTTTTGGCTTGCTCCGATTTCTTTCCATTGAACGCATTCGGACATTGTGCCTTCTCAACTATGTTGTGATATCATGTTTTTTCACTTCTGCTGAGTTATCTTCTTCCCCTGTTTGATTTCTCTGGGTTGGGCTCGCTCTACTCCAAAGCCAATTAAAGTTGACTTTCAGGCCTTTTCCTCTAGCTATTCTGACTTCATTAAGTACATCCAAGCCTTGTATTATTGACAAAAGTATCTTTGCAATAAGGATACGCGACAGTTTTCCTAACTTTCTCATCTTCGTCCCCATTGGGTATACTGACTGCAACGTCTTCTCCTTTATTTTTAACAAATTTTATAAATTTGAAGAAAACTAATGTTTTTTGACACTTCGAATTCGACATCACTATATTGCTAACTCTGAAAACGTACAGCACACTGTATTTATAAAACTGAAACATTTTTGAAGAAACTATCATTTTACTACTCATGTCATGATAAAGCTCCTGTCTACATGGCTTCCACTGAGTCCACAAAGTCGAGAATTTTCAAAACTATCATTTTGTTTGTTCGTTCGTGACTGGGTTTAGTAGAAGTGACGAGAGAGTTGTTACATGTTTCAGCTTAACTTAGATATTCTTTTTTGACAACGGAAATTGTCATGGTACCGTCGACCAGCAACCTACACTCTCAAGAGTCACTGGGTCTCTGTAGAGTTAATTACTCACAGAGCCGATGGGTGTATTTCAAAACACATAAATATATAGGATCAAAGTGACAGTTGTTTCTCTTCATGAGAAAACTCAGATAAATTAAAATTTTAGTCTTAATGAAGCTTGAGCCTGGCCATATTCTTAAATTATTTTCAGATTTTAGCAATTTTGAGCCTCAATATTCTTATAGACTATCTTTTTATTAAAAAAAGGTGTAGTGAGGAATAACACAGTACATAGGGAAAACCCCTGTAGTTTGAATAATAATAATAATAATAATAATAATACTGGCTGGGTAGAGGCTAGCGCTCTCGGAGTGTTTCTAGTTGATAATTTTCGTCTTAGAAAATTTGGTATTTTTATTATGCCCCTCATTTAGATTGCTGTAATGGAAAATTTTTTACATAGTAAACATAAAATCCAGTCCATTTTAAGAAGCGTCTCTTTCATCAAGTCTACGCTACGAGAGATTGTAGGCATATAGAAAATCATTCAGCGCATGGAATTATTGGCCATCTTACGAGAGTTTTATGGTATTTATTTGGTGTATATATAATCAACTCAAAGAAATTATAGAATACGGTAGACATTCTTTATTTGGAACACTAGACATCCACAGAAATAAACTGTCGCTTTAGATTGAGACCAGACCCTTGATTATTCTAGCTGGATGTATGCTCTGAATAATTATTTTGACTTTCTCCCTCACATTTCTCATGAATGTATTTGTGATCCAACAGTGAACAACATGTTCCGGCCACTGTGCGCCAAGCATCAATTCCTTCTAGAGAACAGCCATCTCGCGCTTGCAAAGCGAAAATGACTGCCAAAAC
>JANTCA010000297.1:0-12808 GCA_024741275.1 Chironex yamaguchii
CTCAAAATACCCAACTTTATAGAGAAACCAGATAAAAAGTCGAACGCTATGGTCAAAACATTTATGATCATTAACTTCCCAAAACCAAGCAACTGGGGCTGGTGGTGTCAACAAAACTTAGCACAAAGCTCAACTGATTCTTCAAATGACTCAACTCTCTCTTAAATGTACTTATAACCAATATGTTGGTCTATCCCCACCTTTAACTACATATTCATATTACTAAACAAGACATATCACACAACTTTGAATTTTGTTAACAGTGAAAGTCTTTAATCATTTTGGGACACAAACTCATTTACAATATCACTGACATTCAGTGTGTCAGTTTTCTCTTTGCATAAATGTAAAATCTTGCGTTGATGAAACTGATCCTGCTCCATGGTGAATCTGAGAAATGTTTTGATCCTTCTCAGATCACTGAAAGAATGCTAAGTGACTGTATTTGTGGCTGGCATGACAAGAATCAGTCTGACTAGAGTAATAACTTGACTACAAAGTGCCAACTTTCTAGCTGATCAAGTTTTCAATTCTTTCACAATGTCCATAAAAGTAATGTCGTTACTTTCTTCAAGCAAACACTTGAATGAACTAAACTATGTTTCCAATGAGAATGATGGCAGACAACGGAAATCATTGATCAGGTTAGAAATGCTTTTGATCTGTTTGGTTTTTTACCAAAAGCAGCAACAACAACAATCAACTCAAAAAAGATCTACGAGCTTTTTGTTGTCTTCAAAAAAGATAAAATAACTTGTTTGTCTGCATGCAAAGATCGAAAGAGGAAATGTTATGGAATTTGAAATTGCCACCTTTTGTGTTGCAGAAAACTTTGCACTGTTATTTTTCCACTGTGATACTGTGAAATTTTCCATATTTTGCATGGTAAGTACCATCCAAAATATTGTATGTACATGTCCCCCCAACTGCCTCCCTGTATATACACATTATAAGATAAAGCAACATAATCTCCTTACCTGTGTTGCAATCCCCTACCATGACTTGCTTATAATTTGCATAACACTCCAACATTTCTGCATCTGTTGGCTTCTGTGCAAGATTTTTCACCTCCTCTGCTGCTTTTAGGAATGTCTAAGTGAATTTGAAAAAAAATCAAGTAATATGTTTCAACAAAATAACTGATCACAAGGTCTAACTACACAAACAAGTACATATATATAGTATATATAGTATATATAGTGTATATATACACTATATATATTGCTCTGACTCGGATTGTGCTTTTTTCTCTTCAACTATATTAAACTCTGTGTTTTTACGCATCAGCACTGTTTCAGAGGCTTGTCAATATATGGACAAGACATGGCATAGTCATGAATATTGGTTATATGGAGATCTAAACACTTGCACATCATCAGATTGCATAACTAAAACAGATCTGTTCTGTAATGAAACAAATTTTATTGATAGATCAAATGTAATCACAAGGTTCCTTCATTTATTTTGTAATTTGTACTCAAAAGGGCGTCCAACCTGAGTCTCCTGACTGCATGCAAATAAGATGTCTTTCCTACTGAGCTAAACAGCTCCAATAGGAAAAGTCAAAAGACTATAAGTGATTCAACCCTGATCGTCTGTCCGGTATTTGGTTTCTGTCTACTGGTGTATACGCTGTACAAGGGGAATGTGTTTTGTGCCTACAAGGCGTCCATTTATCACAATGGCTTGCATTGTCTCAATCTATATGTCCAATGATTAACTGTTTCTTTTGATCGGCATGGGTAACTCATGGCTGTCACTTGTACTATACATCACTTTTCAAACAATCCGTGCTTACGTATTTCAACTACCTTATCATCTTAGCTCAGTCAGCGTGCCCTAGACATAGTCCATAATGAATATGAGATTTAGAAGGGGCGTTGTCATAAATTAACATGGTGCAGAATATTCAGGATATATTTATCGCAGTTACTACATTTATCTAAATACACATAATTGCCTCACATAAGATAATGCAAATCGATTGCAGCAGCATAAATAAATGGGCAATTTAAGGCTCCCTCTACTGTAGACTACATCATGGGACTACGATAGACAAGACACATTTTCAAACTGATTTACCATCGAACTCAAGATACATCAGTAAGCTGGCAAAGCAAATTTAATGGAGTCAAACTTGGCTTGAAATTTTACTTCGTACTTTCTGGATCAGCAATTACAATAAAATCGTGGAAAAACTAAAACGATCTAAAGATTTCGACATGTCTTTTAACTCAAATCTGAGACTGAACGTCTCACTTTCTTTAAACTTCGCCCAAAACTTCCTCGTCTGTGGATATTTCAAAAGCGTTTACATGGCTTCGGTAAGACAAACTAAGACGATGACAAAAAAACCGAAAATGTACCTCGGACATGTTGTTTGTGATCTTTGATCTCCTTGACCACCCAATTCACACTGCTAAACATGTGTTAACATAGATTCTGTGTTATTGAGTCACAATGTGATTGATTTAAGCACATGACTTTGCTCCTTTCTCGAACCTCGCTTCTGGACTTGAGAGCGAGGTTTAGTACTTTTCGTAGGGGGTGCCATCTGAAGATCGGTCATATTGATTGCAAATTCGGCGGTCAAAGCAGAAATGAGCAACAGATGCTAACTTGTTTTTCACGTTGTAAGCTTTTGCTAGTGAAAGAACTAAGAACTTAATTGGCTGTCAGGGAATTGCCCAACATGACAATTAGTGTCTATACTCTGCCACATTACATTAGTAGGGGTCAGGAGTGGGGGATGAAACTCAGGGGAGAGGTATCAATGGGGTTTCCCAGAAAACTATTCACATCATATACTCTGATGGAAATTACTTTACATGCCAATACTAAACATTTAAACATATTGTAACATACAGTCTATTGTAAGTCGTTGGGACTGAGTTTCTCAGGGTGGGAGGATTTGGTGATTAGGTATAGGTTTCAATAATCAGTAGACTTCCGTATTCCTATGTTTACATGTCGTAATTACTGAACTTATTAGGTATATTGCCACCAAAGGCAATGGCTGTTATAAAAATTTTACATCTGAGTACATTTAAAAGTCACTATTCAATGTCTCTGTATCACATCTGAACTTCAAACATCATCCATCACCCTTTTAAATTTCTCCAGGGCAACCAAAGTCAGAGATAAAAGGTGTGAAAGAAACTTAAAGCACAAGTACAGATGTGTCTGAGGTAATAGAGGCTCCGAACATTGACTGTAAAATACCCTTTAACAACCATGTTGATATCTCAGTACAAGTGGACTTATCAGCTAAAGTCTCAGCTCGCAATTTCAAAAAAGGAGATGAAAAGCCTACAAACAGTCTTCAAAGCACAGAAAATGGTCATGAATGTTTTGTGTAAGGAAAAACCCAGGTAGGCATCACAAAAGCATGCAACAAAGGCCACAAGACAAAAGCTCTTGACTCATTTTACAAAAGCCCAAGTAAATTTCTTTCTTAGGAAAAAAATCCAAGGTTATGACCAAATAACAATAAGTCATTTAAGAAAAAGTAGGGCAGGATATTTAAGTGATCTGCACAGGAAGCAAAAGGTCTTAGAGGAAGCACTGACCAAGGAAGTTAAGGTAGAAATTTTGAATAATAAATTCAAGGATTATGATGTATCCCTTAAAACGTTTATGTCATCTCATGATGAATGTTTAGGTGCAGAGGGAGATGAAGTAAGACGTGATGATGCCGTATCAAATTATAATGCTGAGCATAACAAATGGTTGGTATTACAAATTCAGGTTCAGAGCAAAAGTCGGAATAATAGTCAGTGTCCATCAAAAAGTTCTAGTGCTACGTACACAGTACGTACCTCACATTCGAGTGACAGAAGCATTGTGAAGGCTAGAAAACGACTGACTGCTGCTAGGTTAAAACTAAAAGCTTTAGAAAAGAGGCAGGAAATAGAAAGACAGCTAGGAGAAAGAGAGGCCGAGGTCAAGAGACAGATTAATCTTCTTAAAGCAACGACAGAGCTACAGATAGCTGAGGAATGCCTCATCATTGAGGAGGGTGTTGATGAGATGGATGATGTTGTTGAGCCAAGTAATAAAGAGGAAATCATTCCCTCACCTCTCAATAAATTTGCCAGTGATTATTTATAAGTGGCTTTTAATAGCTCTGAACCTGGCCATAGGACAGGAGATGTGACATAATATAATTCATATCCTTCAGTTCATTATTTTCTCAACTCACAAGATCTCACATCACAGAATTATCTTGCCTCTAATGCATATGATCATCTCATCACAACATCACGGCTCATTTGTTCCATCGAAAGGCAGACACTGACATCATTGCTTCAGGTCATTCAAAGAGCAGGAGAGGAACCTCTAGCAACATCCCTGGGGATACTTCTGATGCATACATTAGGCATACATTATCAAGACAAAACAGTTCACCAGACTGCTCTTTAGATCAGTTAGAGCCCTTGCGTGTTATATCTGAGGCTATCAGGCAAGGTCCAACATTGCCAAAGGTTGAACTGCTAAAATTTGATAGCAACCCGAAAGATTGTATTGAATTAATCACCAACTTTGCAAGCAACATGAAAACTCAGGTTGCTAGCAATGTTCATAGGTTAACTAGACTTCTGACGTAGTTTCCTGGCAAAGCAAAGGAATCCATTTGCAGTTGTGTCAGTTTACCTCCACATGAAGGATACCCAAATGCCAGACAAATATTGTTTGAAAATTTTGGACTTCCCCATATGGTGACTGAAGCCGAAATGAACCGTCTGAGAGACTTGAGGATTAGGTCAACGGACCCTGCCACCTTTGAGTTGTTCCAGGGTATTGGAAGATGCATGGAGCGCCTTGTACTTGTACTTGTATTGCAAAAGGCTAGACAGTGAAGATACTCTAAAATGCTGATGAGAAGATTACCTAGTGGCTCTCTTAAGTGCAAATGGACTGAAATGGCTGTTGACTTGACACACTCAAATAGCTATGTCAAGTTTACAGATTTCCTAGAGTTTGTATGCAGGATAGGCACGAGGCTGAACAACACTTATGGTGATGAGCTAAAGGTACTCTAAAAGACGGAAAAACCCTTTACCAATGGCCCAAAAATGAAGTCAGAATCATCAAATGGTAAGCTGACAATTTTCATGAATCCTGCCGACACAGGACACGCAAAGAGGTTTCCCCCGTGTCCAAGCGTCCACATGGCATTCTGGAAGTGAAAAGACTTGAAGGAGGGGAGCCTTGACAAAAGAGCTCAAGATGTTACAAAATTTAAGCTTTGTAGATCGTGCTTGAGTGAAGGCCACTAATTGAAATATTGTAATAGAAACTTCAATTGTAGGGTTAATAATTGCCATGAAAATCACCAAACCTTGCTGCACAAAGAAGTAAATGGTAAGCTGCCTAAAGAATCCCAGGTATCATCCTCGGCTGTGAAGATTCAAGAATCGGAAGATTAAGCAGAAGAGGATCAGAGGTCCCTAGATTTCACTTCTGTGTCGATTACTGTGAGTTCTGTCAAGTCACATAGGACCAGGGCCTGCTTTAAAATAATCCCAGTAAGGATACGTGATTCAAATGGAGATAATGAACACACGACCTATGCCTGTCTCGACAGTGGGTCTAATGCAACATTATGCTTAAAGAAATTTGCAAAGATGATAAATCTTAAGGAAAGGCTGTTAAGGTATGAGATGAAAATGACAAATGGTATTAAGAGCATGGTAGGTAGTGAAACAGGATTAGAACTCGCCCTCTTAGATGATGGTGACTGGTTCAGGCTGGAAAGAGTTTTTACAACAGATAAGATACCAGTAGCCATTTTGCAGCACAGAGGAACATAAATCAGTGGCCTCATTTGTCAAACTTGATTGTTGAGGAAATAGGATGCAAAGATGTAACACTGGTAATAGGAAATGATCACCAGATGTCCAGCTTGATTGTTGAGGAAATAGGATGCAAAGATGTAACACTGTTAATAGGAAATGATCACCTAGAACTTACAGATGTCCAGCTTGATGTCTGCAAAGGAAAGATTGGAGACCCAATCGGGATAAGGACACCCCTTGGATGAACTGTCTGTGGACCTATGGCAGAGACCAAAACAAGACAAAGGATTTCAGTAAACCTCTCAGACGTAGATGAACATACTTCTATCAAGGAGTAGTTCCAGAGACTTTACAATACAGAATTTGAAGGTTGTATCTCTGATGTAATGGAAAGTCAGTCATATGAGGACAAATGAGCAATACACATGATGGAAAATTTAGTTAAGCTGGTAAATGGGCATTACCAAATTGGCTTACCCGTTAGAGAAGATACAAGGCTACCAGATATTCTTCCAGTAGTGAGAAAACGATTACTTTATTTAAAGAAACAATTAGAAAACCATGCAGAGTTGAAATAACAATACTGTCAAGTGATGAATGGATATGAGCTATGAATATTTTAGCATTTACTGCTTGGGTCACTACAATCTAATTTTTCAAAGGCTGCTAAGAAGCACAGTACATCTCAGGGCCACATTTAGTCAATGATTCAAATGGAAACATTCAGAAAAAATCAAATTGATCATTTGTAAGATGGTGCTTGAGACCAGATTAGTTGGAAGACAAAGATCGAGACAACAGAGCTTTTCAATACAACGCCACAAATTGTAAAGCTCTGTGAACTTCTTCTCACAGTTCCTGCCACTTCGGCCTCTGTGGAGCGCTCCTTTTCTGGTCTCAAACGCATTAATAGCTATTGTCGCAATAGTACGGGTCAAAGCAGAATGTCTGAACTATCTTTGCTCTCTATTGAAAATAAACCTTCTGGCTGATATTCGAATGAAGTCGTCATTCTATGATAATATTATTGAACATTTTGCCAATATCAGAGAGTGTCAAACCCAGCTTTTATATTGCATTTTCTAATCCCCTCTCCCTACGAATACCCAATGACAATACCCACAGACCGCCACTGATTAAAGGTGCAGTGGAAAGTATTAGTTACAAGTTTATCGAAAACACGGATTTGCGAGACATAAAGCCAATCTACGGTTGTCAAAGAAGAAATCACCTTGGAGAACATTTGTTATAATACTGGATGAATATATTTCTTTAATGCTTAAATGGGTTACTTTCACTTTGAAATAAGTCTTTGTGGCCTGGTATGTTTTGCGTTTTGAGTTTTTTTGTGGTCGGTCAGATAGTGCAAAGAAATTCAGTAATCATCATCATTAGGTCGACTACAGTCGAGACCTAACATGTTGCTTCCAGACTTTTCTATCGCCCATGAGTGTTGCTGGTTCCCTGGGATCAGTAGCTCTGGTATCCATCTTGAGCATGTCCACGTAATTTGCTTTTGGTCGTCCTCTACCTTGGTGGTCATAACCTGATTCTCACAGCTTCTGTGTGTTTAGCTCTGGACGTTGAAAGAAGTGACCGGCTAATTGGAGCCTCCTTGATGCTACCTTACTGCTGACTGATGGTAGCTTGCCATGTAGCTTTATGTTAGTCATGTAAACCAACCGGTGAAAATTGATGGCTTCCCTCAGAATCCTGGTGTATGTACCGTTCAAGGTTTTCTCCTGCGCTTTCGTCATCATCCAGACCTCACATCCATGCAACAAGACAGATTCAACAGTTAACAGATAGAAATGCTTCTTGAGATTAGGTTTCATGTAGGATGACCATATTTTGGACATGCCATTTAGCGCTTTCCAAGCGAGTGCATGTCCTTTTCTGAGGAATCGACCTACGAGCCTATATATTTCAACATTATTGATGTTGTAGGTGATAGCTTTTGTCCTGGGGCTATTTGGACCAAGTCCAACTCTTTTTCAGTCAATTTCCACTCGACTAAGGAGTTCCTGTGCTTCTACCACTGCATCTGACAAGAAAGCAATGTCGTCAGCGAAATCCAGGTCTGAGAGAACCTTCTTTGCGTGCCTTCTGGACTTGCATGGCGTTAGGGTGAAACCTAGATCATCTTCTTTGTCACCAAGGGCCTTTCTCAAAGCATAGAAGAGGACGATTATAAAGACAAATTGGTCAAGTGTGTTTCCCTGAAGCACACCAGCTAAGATTGCAAACAGCTCTGTTTTCCCAATCAAGTATCATAACTTTTGCTTTAGTGCAAGAGTACATTTTCACAATCGCTCTGTGCTTATTGTGAGGGATACCGAATCAAAGGCCTTCTTAAAGTCAATGAATGTGATGATTGTTGGGAGGTGCTTGGGCTTTACACCCTCTATGATTGTACAAAGTGTGACAATTTGACTTTTAGTACTTCTGTTGGAGTGGAAGCCGTTCTGCTTTATCCTGAGCGTAAGGTCGATCGTGTTTCTTAAGCGGTTCATTATCAACCTGTTTTATATCTTGGCGATGACACAGATGAGACTAATCTCCGATTATTGTTGGCATTGGTGAGATCACCAGATTTAGGCACAGGTTTGACATTCATAACTAACGACAGATCAGGCTTCTTATCCTCAAGCAGGGCTTTGTTGCAGAAGCTGAGACAGATTTCGTCAAAGTTGCAAAATTGAAATATCACAGGAAGAATTTTGTCAGGACCTGCATCTTTTCCAATTTTCAGAGACGATTCGACTTTTCTATACTCGTCCAAGGTAAATAGGTCATCTTTTTTTGTCAAGATCCTCGAGGATGTTAGGTATCACTTAGTCAGGGTCCTCGACATCAGGAAGGTTACCCAAAACGTTCTTGAAGTGGATAAACCAGGTTAAAACTCTCTCCTCTGGACTGGGTCCTGACACTTCGCCCTCACCTTTTTTTCCTGCTGGCTACTTCATTCACTACCTTCCAGGCCTCGCCATATTTATGATCCTCATGGGCAGCTGCGATGGACTGGATCTTTCTCTCCAGTTCTTGTTCCTTGACTTTATTGTTGCCATAATACAGATTGTCTATGGCAGGTTTACAGGCCACTCTGGCATCACCTCTAACACTTTTATCCCATCTCCGGTGTGCTTGACTTGTCTAAAATTCAGCGTAAATAAATTGAAATATTTTTCCTGAAGTGAAGGTCAAAACAGAGCAGTGCTTTACTAATGAGGATGTAGCTTTCCATTTGTTTTACACACATTGGATTTAGAAGAAAGTAGTCATAAAACTGTTAAGGAAGTTCAGTGCTGAATTTTTCTAATCAAACAAAGGTGAAAATTTCAAAGTTTCCCTCAAAAAGGAAATAAAAACAAATGTTTTAATGCTGCTAGAAATGAGTAATGTTATCTATCATAGCCTACATTTGACCTGCCACTGCAAACAGCCTTATCACTCAGTAACAAACAGGTTGACATCAAGTAGTGAGATTGCAAATTTACATCACATTCATAGGTGTAAATCTCACCTCCTGATTATGTGGTCTAGATGCCAAATTTTACCAACTGAGACTATTGTATACTATTGTATAGGTGACATGAATAGTTGACTTTAAGACTCAAAAATTTAACCGAAATTTGTTTTTATGGCTAGAATTGTAAGACAGGTTGATAATTTGCAACGGAAGTTTTAAGAAAGTTCAAATACTATATTAGAGATATTACTACGATAGTTTGAATACTTTTTCCAAATCAAATGTTTTTATTAAAAATACGTGCAATTTGATAAGTATGGCTTTCATTGAAACTGGAATTTACTTTGTTTCTAATTTGCTTTGTTTCTTCAAATGAGGGCTACATTTTGGGCATGGGTTAGCAACAGTGTCACTTGCATCTCTTCATCCTTACATTAACAATTTCTCGCTTTTGCTTAATTCTAAACTACCTCTTGAACGTGTTTTGCTATCTCTGAGCAACAGATGTCATTCCTCTGCAGATTTTGTGTTTCCTTGAAGCAAAGCTCTCTACAACGTACTACCATACAACAATCTTCATCCGAATGGGTCTTTCGGTGGAAGAATGTCAGTTTTTTGAACCATTCCAGTTCGCGTGAATGGGCTTTAGTCGCGTAAGGTTTAATGTCAACTTCTATTCACTCTGTTGGTGTGCCTTCTTCGATTTTCTTCTTCACTTTTCCACATACCAGGTGAAAAAATTAGCGAAAATTATTTTTTGCTTAATTTTAATTTAGCGAAAATATGTCCTATCGGTAAAATCGCTAAATCAAACGGCCTAAGGTACCTCATCGATTATCTCATAGCAGGGCGATCTAAATAGTTATTTCGATCGCCCTGTCTCGTAGCAAACTTCACTTCAATTCGAGGTTTTTGTGCTTAAAGCAACTATGGATTGTGGGAGTTTCGTGCGGCTGACATAACGAGTCTTGTCGTGTATCTCTTTCGTCAAAATTTGTAGGTAATGGTGATTTGACGTAAAAGAGAACAGCCGGAGGATAACCGTCAGTTAAAATGGCTGCTAGCACTCTTGTATCTACTGCCATACCACCTGAAAGAAGTCAGCTGAAAAGAGATGTTAAACCTATGTTCAAAGAGGCAAAGCCAATTGAGGTGAGGGACTTCATTAGTCTTCTATTCAGATCAATTATTAGGTCGGTGAAGTGATGAGTCATCTTGGATGATAGACCGGACCATGGGTACTTTATACCCTAAACTTCCTAAATTAAAGAGGCACCCTGTGTTGCCCTGTTGTGGAGATGGCTAATATCGACTATTGTTTATATTCCTATGTTGTTCAAAATTATCATGATATTGCAACAATAGGTAATCTACTTAGCGTGCTGTTCATGTCTCGGTTATGTTAGTTGGCCGTTTGTTAAGTCTTTAGCCTCGGCGATTCATCACGGAGCAAAAAGAGCACAGATCTAGAACATTTTGATACGGACAAGGAAGGTTATAGATTTCGGCATTGGGAGGTCTTGTTAATCGTGCCGACAGCGCACTATAGCGCACAAGCCGCGCAAGTCGGGAAGTCGATTAATGCCACTGTCTGAGTCCAGTTTTCAGACCTGGGGCTCTAACGTTATCTAATAACTATACCACTACATAAAACATTCTACATAAGACATTTTAAAGAAGAATCAAACAAGTGCGTTGAGCACAGAAGCCACAAAAGTGGGATTGTTATTGGTAAAAGGTTACTGTCTATCAAGGCACGCATGTAAGTTCGAATATATTTTTGGGAAACAACACTTCCCTCATCGTCATTCAGTTGCGAATCCCTTCCAGGCTCTGATCAGTATCTAAGATTTTGCAAATTATTATTACAAGGAAAAGGCCTTCCTAGAGGGCTTGGTTTTGGCCAAATGGGGCTGTTATTAAAGAGTTGAATGTGACTGTCTGTTGTGAAAGCCCTTTGCAATAGCTTTTGGCAGATAGTAAAAGGACTAACAAATAATTTGAAAAAAATAACAGTAACTACACTGTTCTTAATGCAGTCATTTAGTTGGGTTTAAAGTCACTTAATGCCATAAAGAGGCAACAGTAAGGTATACCAGAACCAGAAGCTTCTGAGACTGTATTACCTCTACTAAAACAGACGTTATGTTTTTAGCAGTGTTAAGGTGTTTTACTGTCACTCCGTTTGTATTGTCATGTGCTTAACAGATATAGAGATTTAAAGGAAGTATAAAAAATAGTGTGAGGAAACAAATGTTTAAATTGCTTGAATTAAAACTATAGGAAATAAGCTTATTTAATATTAAATGAATCCACAACTTTTGGGGGAAGCACCAGGGGGGAAAACAGTTACCACTATATCAGATAATGATGGTTTATTAAGCCACCGTTAGTGGGGAAATCCTCCTGCGAAGTACCCAGTTATCATGTCTTTCATTAGTATAGTTAATTTGAATTTGAAGAATGCTGCACATACCACCTGACTGCATTGATAGAAGCTTTTCCTTTCTGATTGCCTCTAGTTTGCATGGTGTAAATTATTGTCATAGCAAATGTATTGTACACATTTCTACAATCTTAAAATCAATTTTTATTGATAAAACATGGATGATACAAATATATATATATACAAATATTTGTAATACCATATTAATACCATAGTCATACCATGTAATACCATAGTAATATTATTTGTCAGGTATTACAAATATCTGACACTGATGAAGGCTTAAGCCGAAACACAGAAAAAATTAATGAACTTCCCCTTACCTGCCTCTGGGTTTCATCTTGTAATACCAAGGAAATGTGCCATCTTGACCAAAACATGGATTGTCAGTCATTCGCCGCACACATACTTCATTCCTTTTGAGTTTCTAGAATCAAAGAGTTTAAATGATTTTAACAGTAATCTTCATTGCAAATCAGCAACAAACTTCTAGGAATGAAAGTTGAGTGTCAAAGATATTAATACCTAAAAATCCACTTGACTGATGGAATGCATCGTGAGGTTACTTTACAGTTTATATATTCACTGATTATTACTTTGAAGTGAGTTAATCTTGATATGAATTCATCGACCAAGCAATCGGAAACAAAGCCATTTCATCTTTAAAGGCAATGGAAGTTGTATTTATGTCATATAATCAATAAAGACATTTTGGTGTAACATGATAACGACAATTTAGTTTCTGAGTTACCCGTGCAATCCAGTTGTGCCCATTCAAACTGGAAAGGGTACATCAGGCTTTCGTGGGAAAGGCATACGATCGCACACGCATGCCCTGGTGCACACCTGCTGCTTCCCAGGTGTGCAAAATATCGCACACCTTCATTTATTTTTTGAAAGCAAAAATTTTGATTGTGAAAGTTTCAGCAAAAAGTGGAAATTGCTGAGGTCTCTTTACCCAACAATGGAGGCTGGTCAATTTTGGGAAAAAATTCTAAATTTCAGACATGCAGAGTTGCCAAATTTGTGCTTACTTGTCAACTTGTGCTTTTGTGTTTCGGGCTCAAACTCTTCGGTTGAAAGAGCATTTAGCAT
>JANTCA010000299.1:0-12806 GCA_024741275.1 Chironex yamaguchii
TACAGCATGCTGAGATCTAGTTGTGCAATCATTGCACCAGTTGTTCTCTTATATCATGGGTGTACTATTTCCTGTCACAATATGGGGATATTGAAGACGTCTTGACACCTTCCCACTTAGTGCTGTGGCGTAGGCTATCCTTGCTAGCCCAAGACATTGACTTCACCAACAGTAGGGACGACAATGATGACCGAAAAAGCCTGAGTAAAAGATTTCTTTATTTCTCCAGGAACATCACACACTTCTGGAATCGATAAAGAAAAAAATGTCTTGTGAATTGTGTGAGTTTCACAGTATGAAGAGAAACAATGCCTCACCTATTTCCAAAGGGGAAATGGTATTAATCTATGAAGAAAATACGAAGAGCGGTGAATGGAAAACCGGCATTGTAGAGGACCTGATAGTTGGAAAGGATTTTGTGATCCGAGGTACAGTAGTACGTAGGTCTCAAGGTGGGAAGACTGATTTAATAAGGAGACCAGTTTCCAAACTTTACCCCTTTGAAGTATTTTGTCACACAGAAGAGGTAAGCGGCAAGTCAGCTTCTCAGACTAGTAAGCAAGGAGACAGTGCAGTATGCAGTGAAGACGTAGTGAGCGTTCAGCAAAACCAGTCACCCTATGCGGCAGCCTGAGATGCACTTTGGAAGTATAAGCCAATGCTTGACGCCTAGAGGGTCAAGGACGGGTGTGTGTTGAGTAACATTAGGAGAAACGCGCACATAGCAGGAAACTGCGCCTTCCACTCGGTCCCTAAGACCATGAAGTGTTGTTCCGTTTCTCACACACAGAGTGCGTGGGCAAAGGTAAAAATGAAATATCATGTAAATAGACTTTTATTTCCGATGTATTGTCTTTAGTAAAAAACCTTTGTCTTTAAATTAGTACATATATACCCTTAGTATGAAATGAAAAGTCACTTGGTCAATAGATTGTGATAGGAGATTATAAGCAATGTCTACTTTCTGGAGTCCAGTTCAACTTACTATGTATTCTGGAATCAGCGCTATTTTGAAGTGAATTTTCTTTACAGCCTACTAAGGCTCTTTTTTATGCAAAAATGCGCAGCGTTCGTAAATAGCCGTTGTTTCAAAGTGATGTTTTAATTCCCAAATATTAGGAAACAAAGTAGAAACAAGTTTCTCTTTTGTTGTCTTTTCCATTACTCTGTTTGGATATAGACATGCATACTTCTAAAAATATTCCTGGTACTAACACTGTTTGTGAATAATTGAAAGAGAAATAAATATCTATATATCGTTGTAAAAGCACATGGATGCACCCAAGGTCCAAACATTGGCATCTTATTGATTTTGTTATAACCTGGTGTAGTGACGCAGTCATCATATCATGACCTCAAATTCACCTTGGAGAAACAACGTCCCGGTAGCTCAGTTGTCAGAGCATCTGCCTGATAAGCAGAAGGTCGAGGGTTCAGCTCCCGCCCTTGGACGTATGATTTGTTTCTCAAGAAAACAACACTCATTTCGATACCATTCAAACGGTCATAATTGCAGGGACTCAAATTAGTCACACTGGAAAAGAAACAGAAGTGATATCTTTTTGAGTCTTTCGTTTCATGATACATGTTGGTGGTTGTCGTATCACGCCCTGATTCGATATAAGATAGTAGAGACATACAGTTAAAGTGCCTAAGCCATTGAATTTCAAAAACCTTAACACTGAAAAGAAAGCGGAGTTATCTTCAACTTTAGATGCAAAGTTAAGTGAGATTGAAATGACCAATGATATTGAAGTCTCATGGAAAAAATTGCGTGATGCGACGTATGAATGTTCAAGCGAAGTGTTAGGACTTTCAAAAAGGAAACACCAGGAATGGTTTGATGAAAATAACGTTGAAATTCAGGGTGTTTTAGACCAGATGCATTCTTCACACAGAGCTTGGATTTCAGACAAAAACTCTGCAGTAAAAAAATCTGCTTACCTTAGCACTAAGAGAGATGTTCAGCGTCGGCTAAGAAAAATGAAAGAAGATTTGTGGGCCACAAAAGCCTCGGAGCTACAGGCTGCTTTTGACAGGAAAGATACGCGCATGTTTTATGAATGTTTAAAAGAAATTTATGGACCTCAACAAGGTGGTACCTCACCCGTTATGGCAGCTGATGGTACAACATTACTGACTGATAAGAATGACATCCTTAACCACTGGAAAGACCATTTTGAAAGTGTGCTTAATTCTTCCTCTGATGTAGATGACAAAGTCTTGAATTCTTTGCCCACAAGACCTCAAATTCCAGAGCTCGATTTAGTTCCTAATTTTTCTGAAATTCATGCAGCTGTGAAACAAATGTTGCAGAGAAAGTGCGCAGGTGATGACAGTATCCCAGCTCAAATATTTAAGTTTGGTGGAAATACACTTTTGAAAAAACTTTTGAAATTGTTCATCGTTATCTGGGAAAATGGTTGTGTACCTCAAGATTTTAGAAATTTATCAATTACAGATCTCTTTAAGAATAAAGACAAACGAGTCAATTGCGATAACTATCGTGGAATATCATTGCTATCAGTGGCTGGAAAAGTATTAGCTAGGATTATTTGAACAGGATAATCCTTCATCTAGTTGACAAAATTTATTCCGAGTCACAGAGTGGGTTTCGATCTGGAAGGGAAACCATTGACATGATTTTTAGTCTTCATCAAGTAGCAGAGAAGGCTCGTGAGAAAAATCAGGACCTATTTACTGTATTTATTGACTTAACCAAAGCGTTTGACTGTGTCAATAGAGATGCACTTTGGAAGGTCTTAAACAAAATTGGTATCCCTGAAAAAATGTTGAATATAATAATATCTTTTCATGAGAATATGGAGGCCCATGTAAGAGCGGATGGAAAGTTTTCTGAATCCTTCAAGGTAAAAACTGGTATGAAGCAAGGTTATGTTATGGCTCCTGTGCTCTTTGCCCTCTTTTTCTCAATTATGCCTGAGTATGCCTTTAAAGACTACGCACGAAGTGTCCATTTTGAGTTTAGAACTACCGGGGGACTTTTCAATCATCAAAGATTCAAGGCTAAAACACTGACAAGAAGAAAAATGGTTCTTGACTTTCTTTTTGCAGATGACGCGCCACTCATTGCCACATCATACGAAGAAGCGCAAGAAGTAGTTGACAAGTTTGCCAATGCCGCAAAAGAGTTTGGATTGGCGATTAGTATTAAGAAAACAGAAGTCATCTACCAGCCAAAGCCTACCCCTTTGCAACAAGGAGGTGTAAAGATTGCAAGACCGGCATACATTTTAAAGTACATTAAATCTTTTCCATATCTGGGAAGCAAGATGCATCAGCATCGCTTGATGATGACATACTGAACAGAATTTCAAAGGCAACGGATGTCTTTGGCAAACTACGGTCAAGAGTATGGTACGAGCGAGGGTTATCCCTTAAGACAAAAATCTCAGTTTATCGTGCGGTGATAGTTTCAATTCTACTGTACGGATCAGAAACCTGGACACCATACCGCAGGCACATTGCTCAATTGGACTCATTCTATAAGCGTTGTCTTCGTAGTATATGTGGGTTAACATGGAAAGAAGAAGTTTCCAACTTAGACTTGTTTGCTAGGTGTGACATTTTAAGTATAGAAGCCTTCTTGATGAAGTCACAGTTTCTTTTGGCAGGTCATCTTGTGCGCATGGATTATAGTCGACTTCCTAAACAACTCGCGTACAGTCAACTGAAGGAGGGTAGTCGGACGTCCATTCCTGAGGTATAAGGATAAACTCAAAGACAATCTTAAGCACATAGGACTGGACCCGAAAACCTTTGAAAAAGATGCTTCGGATAGAAAATCATTGAAGAAAAAAATGTAATGCCGCCATTAACACATACATCCACACACGGTTGTCAAATCAGGAAAATCTCCATAGAGCAAGAGTGGGAGTTGTACCTGCCCGACTTGTATCTTGTGAGTCATGTGGCCTAGTTTGCAAGAGCAGAGCTGGCCTTGTGTCACACATGCAGCACAAACATTGTAAACAGAGTGAAACAAAGTAAATATCTTGGCCCTCATGCATCGAACTCGATGACGGAGTCCATCATATATATAAGAAAGAGGTAGGGAGAGGCTTCTCTTTCTTTATTTCCTTATTGGACTTTTTCCAAAGCTCACATATATACTTCCCAATGCAGAAACGCAGGCATTATCAATGTGACTTTTGTATCACAAATCACAAAGCACATTTTGTTAAAAGTTCCAAATATAGCGAATAGAAAGAAGGAAGTCAAACCGTAATTAATTTACACTTGAATCATCTTTTTGTGGTACAAAGCTTGAAAATTGCCTGAAAACTTGCGACATTGATTTGTTTTTTATTTCTTTTTGTCTTTTTTCTTTGTTGTTTTTCATTGGCTAGCTTTAATTTACGTGTCCTATGAATTGTTTGCTATATATCTTTCCTTTCTGACGATTTATGCTCCAAAAGTGTCAGACGATAAAAGCTTTTAAGTATGTCTTTAGAGCAATGTCGAAAATTTTCAAGGCGATTTTTAGATTAATAGATAACTATCCTTACAAGACTGAGTTAAAGTTTTAAGTCAATGTTTCCAATTCGACATAAATGGCCTGCAAACATTGATGAAAGATTACGTCAGCTTCTCTTACTTTTTGCATTCTTTTCAGTGCTTACTGAGCTGCTTTCAAATGTGTACAAAGCATGGCACCAAAGAACAGGCAGTTTCAAACACAGTAAAAGTAAACAACAACAGCTTTACCTCCAAAAACTCACTCTACATGTATTTACAAGCGTTTCTAACAGTGGATAGAAAAAGGTGCAACTGCCATTAACGTTTAATAGTACAAAAACGCTGGAAAAGTAAGGTGATTAATAATACACGCAAGGTTCCACCGACCGATGATTTAAAATCATAAAAGCATTCATTCTCACCATACAACAGAACATAGCTACAAGTATGGTGGATGTCTAGTTATTGCTTAAGAATACATTAGTGATGTGTTGTCTTAAGACTCAAGTGATGCTTTTTCTCTTTTATTCTTCTCTGATTTCTAGTATGGCAAACAGTTTAAAGCATATTAACACGGCCTATCAAATTCAGACATGACACACAACAGAGCACATATGAAATATTGTTAAAGCACATCAACTAAAATACTTGATAATCTCTATTACCATTTTTTATAGCAACGTTGTTAGGGTAAACACTATTCAACTCGAAGGTTCTAAAGTTGACTTTGGAAAGCAATACTTCTAAATGATGACTTTTCAAGTATCACTTGAGTAAAAGCAATTAAATTCCAGATTTTTATTATGCATTTAAAATCATTTATATACGTATTTGTGTATATCTATATGCATACGGACTGTTTACTTGCAAAGAAACAAGCAATAATACCACATTTGTTCTTTTACTGTGAACAACGTAGAACAAGGTAGAACCTATTAAGCGAGTAAATGATGCTGTTATGAGTTGACAACAAGATAATTATACACTCCGTCCAATTATCTGGTCTTAAGTCATAGTCCTTTTCTGTTCTTCGCTCTGCATCGCATCCATTTTTGTATAGCTTAGGGCTTGATGTTTAATAAAGGGATATCTCTGAAGTGACATTTGTATCTGCCAACTGAGATACTCTGCATATCATGAGCCAGCAACATTTACCAGTTACATAGTTATAAACTAACCGAGTTATGCTCTCAGCTTTTACTAATTCTAAGTAGATACGAAAACAAAGATTTCGGGCCGATAAATAACTTTAATTTGAAATATGAAACATAGTGGAAACAATTTTTCAAGTTTAGGACTGCCTAAAGTCTGTTTAGATCACATAGGGAATGCCATCTTGTTCATGTCTGTTAAGTGACCGTAGAATCTGATCATTACCTGAATGTCCATGCGACGCAGCAGCAATGGTCTATGGCTTTTACTGTACTGTCCTAGTCATGTTATAGTCACAAAGCGATGGTATTACGAACCAATAAGTGAAACAGAAGACTAGAAGTCTGAATTCAACATTATATTTTCGCTATTGATTTGACTGGCAAACGAGTACTTGACTGGTACAAAAAAGGAAATTCTTGTGTTGTTCTGCAATCTTTTGGACCTCCTGAAGCAAAGTTCATGGCGTAGAATTATCGTCAAGGAAATAAGTAGGTTTTGTTAATTCTCCCCTCAGAATTCTCATTGTTGAATTGTTGTTCAGTTCATTGTTCATCATTCTAGTTGGTATCTTTGAAAATGGTAAAGAGAGAACGAAATACGTCGCTAACAATGTCAATTAAGGCATGCAGACAATTTAAATGGTTTACAAAATCCCACTCTCGCGTTTGATTTTCGGGTCGTTCGCGCTTTTGCGAAAGTCTGAAAGTCTCTTCCGACTTAATTGCTAAACTGATGGAGGTCATCCTGACTTTTATCACGAGTTTGTTTTGTAGAACGCTGAATCAGCTTGCTGGATTCTGCCAGTTTGCAAAACACACGTATCGTCTTGGCACTTCTGTCCGTTGTCGCAGTTTGGCCAGTCAAATCGATGTCGGTGGTCAACTAAGAATAGACCTCACTGCTTCCTACCGATCAGCCTTGAAGCTCTAGAGTTTTACTTAGCTAATTATAACTGAAGTTCGCCCCTGACAAATCCAATGATACAGCGGAAGTACTGACCGATATCTAAAAACCCTTTTTGGGTAAGGCGTAAGGTGTTTAGTGCTACACATCTGCAAGTGCGTTTGGTAGCAATATATCAAAGGGATTCAGACAAAAACGTGTCGCTGCAGAGCATATAAAATAATAAACTTTAGAAGTACATATGGTCTTTTATGTTACGTGTAACTTTAAGAAATGTGAGGACTGGATACAAGAAGTATTTATTTTTAAACTTTTGGTTCAAATTCCCTCAACTTTCCCATAGAAACAAGTAAATACGATCAAGACAACCTGAACTTATTACGTCCCCTAAACTACTAAATAACAGAATTGATGATGGACAATTCCGTTTGGGTACTTGGGCACAAGACACCTTATTTTGGTTGCAAATTCCACCGAAGGGGAGAAATTAGACTGGAAATTGGGAGCCGGAAACGACTGACCGGAATATAGAGATCGTTCGTGCGCTAATTGTAACATGTACGAAACTTTAAGGAATAACCCAAAATTATTTATTATATTTTTCTGGTAATTTATTCATTCATCAGATTCAACTTAGGCGCATGCGATTGCTTAGCTTATCTGGAAAAAGATCCTATTGTCATTTGATTCATCACAGCTTAACATGACATTACATCACGATTTAGTTTTATCCAGGAAGACATCTCATCTATAAAGGAACACTAAATTGGAAATTTTCGAAAGCAACGACCCCTACCTGCTTTATCCTTGGTTAAAACCTCCTGTGACAAACACAACGACGAAAAATTAAGGCAGACTACCATTTCACGGCTTAACAAGAAGCAAAGACGTTGGCTTAGTACGCATGCTCCGTTCTTTAACGAATGCCACCGTCGAATCCCCTTCGCAAACTGCAAAGTCAGAAATCGTTTCTCCTATCAGTGGATCTCATGATACCAATTTCCGCAGCAAAGAAAAGGAACATCTCATACATCAGAGGTCAGAGCGTCTACTCGAATTGTTTTTTGGTGGATTTACACGAGCCGAAATTTTCGATTGTACTGTGCGAGTGATTTGTACGGAGACTGAGTGGTCATGATAAATCGTTTGGTTTTTCTTGATAAAAAAGCAGTTAACTAAGATATAATTGAATAATAAGGTCTGAATTTCATTTTTATGCCTTTGATAGTTTTGCTTGTTAATTTTGCTCATCAAACGCACTATCAATTGTTAAGTTTGCTTGAAGAGAAGCAACCAGTTTAACTTTAAACTCTATCGATTACTGCGAAAAATTGTTGACACGAAAATTTACAAGAGCCAATTGCAATCAAATAGTGTCGGTTCCATCGAACATTCCTAGAACACCTTAAAATCGTGCGCGTGGTTCCTGTCGGACAAATGATTTATACGGCTAGTTTTCATAGAATTTAAGCCTAAAAAGACAAGATTCCAGTTACTATGGGTAAGCACGTCCCAAGCACCATCCTGTCCAAATAAGTCATGAAGACTGAGACTGAGAGACGAAATCAAAATAGCCTAAGTAAGTGAGCATTTTCAAGACTAATGAGAACTCCGAAGACAGAATTATTAGTGAGAGAAACACCTATCTAATACATGTGGTTCTAGAAACTGATTTTAGCATGATTGGCATAAACTGAGAACCGACCCTAGAATGTTACCAGTATCAACTACTCTTTAGTCTTATGAACTATATCCCTGAACAGCAAGGAAAACATTTATTCTTGTAACCAGCGATGACACGACTTAGGGAAAATAGGTATAATATCCCTAGCTATGGCGAATTGGGATTTAGGAAGGCTCATTGTCTGACTATTGACGTAAGCAGTATCCACTATGAACTGTTAATAACGTTAACGTCATAATAATTGATAATCCACATTGTGTCATACACGCGAGCAGTCTTGTTGAGTTGTGGTTGTCACTATTACAATGTTTATGCACGACAGATACCGATCAAATAATGTTATTTTGTACATTCAGGATTCTGAATTATCCAGGGGAGGCATCACAAAAAATGTTATCACTCTGGAAGATGTTTCCTCAGTTAACTTGATTTGAACATATCACAAAGCATTCGATCAATAGGAATAGTGTCTATAGCTCCACGAAAAAAAAGATTTTCAATACTCTTGGGACTCACGGAACGTAAGGATGGTAGCAGAAGAAGAAGTTTTCCAAACCGTGCTTGATTCATAGAGTGCGTGTTTCGTATATATTCGCCTAACATTGTTTGTGCTTGATCTTGTAAACTTTCTACATACTGTGGACACCGAAGACCACGAAGATCTAGAAAGAGAAAACAGTCTTAAGTTATTTAGCATGCATTGAATAAAAGTTACAAAGGCAGCTGTTGCTGCTGGTGTTGCTGCTAAAACTTCTAAAAGGGACCCTTAAAAGTAGAAATGTGCTACTTCCTTTTGTTGAGGGACATATACACGAGAACCATTCCTTTTATCCGTTATATTGAGCTCAAGCAGTGTTCCTAAATGTGTAATTAAGGATGTTCAACCCCTCCAACTACAAACAGTATCTGCCTGATGTCACTTCTGTCGTAATCGGCAACAGGTTAAACAGGAAGTAACTGCAATAGGGAACGGGCACGAAAACGCGATGTCCAAAATTTCATTATCGTCACACATTGGGCTTCAATAGCGCTTTTTGCCCTAAATTTTAGTTAGCAATCTTTCGTTACTCTTGATACTATTTTCGACCCTGATTATACACTCTACAGGCTTAACTCTACTAACGTTTTTGAACAGACTTTTTGCTGTGCAGAACATAAATATCTTCTTGAAAATTTGCAACATTGCGCTAGAAACATACTTAAAAACTTTTTTCGTCTGACACTCTTAGGTCGAAACCAGTGGAAACAATAAAGGAAAAAGGGGAAAGAAAGAAAAAGAAAAATGCAAAGAATCATACTGGAGGAGTCCGAGTGAAAATAACAAACCATTTTAGCTCACGGAGTTGTGGGCTTTTTTCCTTCAAGTAGACGGATTCCTAATCGCTTAAATGGAAGGACGACCTAGCTGTGCCAACTATCCGAAAATTATCGTCCTTATACTATTTAGGGCCTTCTGAATTTGCTACTAAATGTTGGCGCATGGCAGAATCGCATTTTTTGGTACTCATTTTAGCTTTGCAAGTGCAAGATAGCTGTTAACAGACGAAACGTGATGACGTTTTGGTACAAATTGATACCAACTTTATTACGTCCTTTGCAAATCTTGTCTACCTTCCTTTTTAAAGCAGGAGTCTGAATATTTCTCTCTGGGTAGGCCTCGGATTAATAAGAAACAAAATGGTTCGTTTTGTACCTCATCATCAGAGCACAGAGTAGAATCCAAGAGATGGGTAAAACCATTACACCGACGAGGCTGGAACCCCTTGTGGAAAATGTCAACTAAATACAAGACATACAGCGTTTATCCCAACAATAAAATTCATACGCCTACAAACAGCTTACCAGGTTTAAAAAGAACCACTGCTTTTAAACATGCAAATTCCGTGGAATCGATTTGCAATCCTTGAAAACGTTGTACAATATGTTGAAGCATTCGAAGATCTGTCATGCTGGATGCTATTTTCTCCGATGGTGCTTTATCCATCTGAAAACATAGTACAGCAGATAGAAAATTACATAATTTACAATTTGCAACCTCGATTTCTGTGCAGTTTCGGTTGGTAGACAAATTATATGCTTAAGAAATAGCATAAAAGATACTATTCATGGGACACAGTTTTCAAGAAAAACCTGAACATTAGATCAAGAATATAAATTTGGTGGTTATTATAGAAAAAAAAAATCTTAAGATAAGCCAGTTAGTACAATTAGTTGTACCGAGTGTATATGTTGAAGATGGCTGCAAGGCATCGAAATAATAAATGAAGCTATATAAATTTGCCAAGAGTTCCTTTTTAAAGCCAGTTACTCTAGTTGCAAGTTTATTATTCATAAATGCAATTTACGTTCTCTTAGTTTTACAAATTAAGCAAAGTTGCAACTTTTCATTTCAAAAACAGATAATTGGACTTCTCCTATTTAAATCGATCTGGGCTCAAATTCTGCCGCTAGTAGCAACACAAAGAGATCCCGTTCTCTCTTAAAAAGATAATGTTTTATCCACAGGTATACCACAGCGTGTGAAAGATATAACTTTGAGGAGAGAGAGAATTAACAACGCACATGATCTTGATGGTGAAATGACGAATTGAACACAATAATAATAAGATCCACTAAATAACCATAGAGACCAACCTAAATTTCAAGCCTTGAAAGGACAGACGCTCAATCGGCCGTCATCGCCCTCAATCTCGCCTAGAAACTTCCATACCTGTATATGTTCGAGCCCGTTCGGCTCCCACTTACTGTGGTGGCTATTGTGGTAAAACTCCACTCTTAACAATTACATAAAACCACTCGTATCTGTTGAGACACTACATATATCTGACACTAATAAAGGCTTAAGCTGAAACACAGAAAAAATTATTGATTTTCCCCTTACCCACCGCGGGGTTTCGTCTCGTGTTACCAAGGGCTTTAAAATTCCTTCGCTAAATATTTGTGCCCTGATGACAAGAAGATTTGAGTGTCGGCTTTCGAGTCTGAGGGTTACGAGTTCGAGCCCGCTATAGTGATCGCAGCTAACAAAGGCAACTAGTTAGATTCAGACAAAAGCAGATAATTGAATCTGATAATAAGATGCTTATGTGCAGAAAAGGAAAGTAAAATGATAGCTGTAGAGCCACTTTAAAAATGTGGAGTGAAGCAAGGCGAAGAGGTTGATGCCGGTAAATGTCGTGAATCGATTGTGGATTTATGCACCAGAGAAATTGATGACTAACTAATACAAATGCAACATTTCTAAACGACTGAATAAGCTATAACATATGTTTTCTTTACTTTACGTATATGGATAAAATATCTTGAAGGTTGATTCAACCCCTTGGTCAGCTGAGGTGCTCATTTTTCTGTTCTTGTGTTGTTTTCTCAATTCCAGCCCTGGACCTGATAGTTTTCAGTTCTCTCAACTTATATGGATTGTCTCTCGTACCAAGTAAAAAAATCTAGTAGCAATAGATATATAATGATAAAATCTTAGTTATAGTCGATATTGTCCTTGGATGACGCTACTAAGTGCTTTATACATTCCTGTCAAAAATAGTATTCTTAACGTGCAATTTACCTGGAGTCCAGCAGCAGACAGAAGCACGCCGATATCGAGAGGTAACGAACATTGTATCATACAAAGGATAAAGAGCTCACTCCAACTTTCTTCTAATAAAATCGCTTGATCTCTGAAGGGCAGTTCGAGAAATGTTGGTATATTTCTAGCCCAACTGACAGACATATACAATATTCTAACGGACGACTCGTAAATTTTGTCAGGATTTATTAGAGGTGGGACTGAAAATGTCCCTAGGAACTGCATAGGATTTGTTAAGCCGGTGCCATTGGACGATCCGCCATGTTGCCTGTCGCCATTCTGATTTGATACATTTTGTCCAGGTCCTAGACCGTTACCGTTCGTTTGTGATGTGACTGGTGCTGCTAATCCATTTGCTAAACCATTGGCTGCCTGAATTAAACTTGCGATTGTCATGAAGCCATTTTTGTTGGGGTTCAGGTCACCATTCCCGTTTGTTCCATTTGTTGGTGATTCGTCTGGTGGCGTGTGTGGTGGAGAAAACTGTGATGCTTGGGGTAACAGTGGAAAGTGAGTTTGCGGAAGTCCTTGTTGAAATCGAGTTTGCTGTTGAAGTGAATTATCAAACGAGGGAAATTGTACATTTTTGACCTGAGAAACTCTTGGTGCCCTTTCATGTTGAACCGCTGAAAATAGAGAAATAAGAATACCGGTAATGTCAACAGTATTTTTAAGAGAAAAGTAATTGGCTATTAAATCTATTCCTTGGCTTAAATCGCGAAGACACTTTCCGTTGAACAACCTCATGGCAACCACAAGTATTATCTAGTCGATAAGAATACACAAACAGGCAAAGTAATAACAACAAGATCCATATGAAAATACAAAGTTGCCAGTTTAATAAAAAAATAGCCTGTGCAATTTCCATTCTCTCCCTTTCATTGTGTATGTGATCTATAACGCAGCATGCGCTTCAAAGTTTTAGGCCAAGTGACAGTTTCTGCTATACAATAAAATATAATACAATAGAAGAGCTTGTTATTGTTAAGAAAAAACAAAAGA